>NDGM011253995.1:5319-37513 GCA_002564305.1 Octomys mimax | reverse complement strand
TAGTGGGTTATCCATAGGACTGGCAATGTCAAAAGTTGTTGACTTGAGCCTTTTACAGCTCAGTGTATTAATATGGCTTTATTTTTTGTACTTCATTTTCTGTTGAATGGTTAAGACCAAGATAAACCAAGACACATATAACAAGAAATGTAACTTTTGTGTCTGACAAGGTCAGTCAGATCCCCTCAGGATTTATCCTGGAACCCCATACTGTAGTTTGTAGATCCTTTGTAAGTGTCAGTGATGTGGATGAGTCATGGCCACTGCTTGATCAATTTGCTCTCTATGAAAGCCTGAGAGAATATTTTCTCTCCATGTGACTCTCCTTAGGCACACTCTACATCATCGATCACTTTCCTCTGTGACCCCATAATCTTCTTGATCAGAAAATTTGGCCCTAGCCTTCCAAGGTCAGTGAAGACTCAGGACATAGGAGAAACTGTACTGTAACATCATGTAACACAGTGCTTTCTCCAAGTGACAAGGCACCCAGTGCTTCAGAACTATTTGAGGTGCTAATTGTGGGGCTAAACCCAGACCTTCTGAATCTTTTGGGAGGAGGTGTTAGGAATCTGAATGGGATCCACTGTGGTGTTGATGGGAAAGCTATGAAGAGGTTCCCTTCTACTGCCAAGAGGAACTTAGAAACTACATGGGATCCCAATATGTGGGGTTTTGTGGGGCAAATGCTATGACCACTTCATGAATACTTGGTTTTGCCTCTTAAGATACATCCTCATATGATACTTAAAGTGTGTGAACCCAAGCCATTCATCCCTGCTTATTAAACTGAGGAACAAAAAACAAAACTGGTCCATCACACGGAAATCACTAGGCTCCTACCTGGCCTTGCTCATGTCACACGTACAAGAGATTAAATACAGGTTAGGGGCTCACATTCCGGCTAGCAACAAAAACCAGGCATTTGCTGCAAAAGCTATTTTCAAACTTTTTGATTTTAGTACCCCTTCACACACTTAACCATTACTGAAGATCCCAGGAAGTTTGGTTCAACTTATCTATGCTTATTATATTAGAAATTAAAAATGATTTTCAATATATTAATTGGAAGATCATAAACTAATTTTAAGGAAACCTGTTGATCATGATTTCATTTGGAAAATTCAAAGGTATAAAAAATGTAGATGTTTTATATTTTTACAAATATATAATTTTACAATATATGAGAATTCCTATTTTTCAGTCATTCTGTTCCAATATATTATTTTGCTTTCAGTACATGAAAAAAAAGGTATCTTGGGCCACCCAGGCAGCTCAGCAGACTAAAGCAGGCACAGGGACTGGGGTTTGATCCCCAGTGTCCTGGGCCAGCCCCAGCCCCAGGGCATGCTGAGATAGCAATTAAGACTGGGCATGGTGGCATGCCTGTAATCCAGAACTTGGGAGCCTGAAAATAAGAGGATAACCATGAGTTCCATTTGTTTAGTGAAACCCTGGAGACTCTGTACTAAATACATTTTTAAAAAATAGTATCTTATGTAGATATATAGGTCAAAAAGGAAGAAGCATTTTCTTCATTTATTGTTTTTATTTTCAGGAGTTGAAACAAATTTTGTGTTTTTCTTTTTCCCCTAAACATGAATCATTCAAGTAAAACCAACTTAGCTATAGAAATGTAGCAAAGTAAAGGGAAAGCACAACTACCCAAAAGCAAAGTTTGGGAGAAGAGGAGGGCAGAGTCCACCTACAGCACATGCACAGACACCCTGTGGCTCTCCTGCTCAGGACAGCCTTCTCAGAAGCTGAGCACAGGACCCACTGTAAGAGGCTATTTCCCACAAATGTCTGAGAATGTTTCAACTTAAAGCATAAAATTAAAAAGATAAAGAAAAAAATAACCAAAAAGACACATAACCCCAAGAACCACCCAGCCATAACCACCTTCCTTAATCTACCATAGGTGTTTCTTTCATTTTATAAAATGATTACTAAAAATATTGAAAAAATATTTTCTCATCTTATATTTAGAAAGATCATAGAATTCAGAAGTATCTCAGAAAACCAAGCAAAAACTGCCCTTCAGTTTCCAGCCCTGTTGCTGAGGATCAGCAGGACTAGAAAGTTTGGGACACTGGAGCAGCTGGTGGAGAATGGGAAGCCCAGGAAAAATCAGAAAATACAGGAGCAGGTGCCTGGGAAGGGGTTAGGACCAGCTCCGTGTGACATACAGCTGCACAGAAAAGGGGACACAATGCGGTCAGAAAGGCCTTAAACTCCTCCTGTAGATACAAAACTGGATTTTTGCAAGCATCCAAGCAGTTTGGTTCCAAACTGAGGTGAACACGTCCATGTTTATTCACATGCTTTGCTTTTTCTCTTTTAAGACTCAAAGTTGTCAAAACTAAATCTTGCTGCTATTACTACATATGCCAAAAGGAAAAAAAAAAAAGGAAAAAGGGGGCCTTTTAAAATCAGGTAAGGGGAGAAGACACTGAAAATGATTGAATTAGTCCTTTTAGCTCCAAATGAAATGAAAATTGAAAACTAAAATTAGTTTCTAATATTAAACAAACCAGAATCAAGTATCGTTGTTGCTCCCTGCCCCTAACTCCCACCCCATACACCAACAACAAATGAGAAACACAGCTGAAGCGCAACGTGTCATGTTATGCTGAGAGCAGGTCCTGACCCCAGGCTCTGTGGTGGCCATCCCTGTCCAGTGGGACTCAGCACCAGGGACTTTCTGCTGTAGCAGGGGTCTGCATGTCTGGGAGGGGTGAAGTGGGATGTTCAGAATGTTCTTGAAGCTCTTCACCAGCCATCTTTCTTCCCAGTGCCTCTCCTCTGGGGCAAGGGCTCCCATCAAGAGAAGCCCCTACTCAGTTGTGGGCTGTAAATTGTGTTTCTCTTCTCGGTTCTCTGTCCCACTCTCATCATCTTCAATCTCTGCTTCCTCCTCACTTAACTTGTCATGGTCCCACTTGGGACTGGTACTGGATTTCCTAAATGTGAACCAGCCCTGGGGAAGGCTTCTTGCCCCAGCCTCAGCTCACCCACTTGTCACTGCCTTCACCTTCTTGGTCATCATGCAAGTAGTACTTCTTGTTTTGGAGTGTATACTCTGGATCCCATTGCTCTTTCTGGCTTCTCTCTTGAAAATCATTGTTACTGTTACCAGAATTGTTGCCTCTGCCCCAGCCTCTCCCTCAGGCTCCAAATTGAAAGGTTCCCCAAGCTCTGCCGTCACCTCTTTCACTTGGACCCACGAAGTCTTTGGTCTCCAGTCTGGACTTGTGAAAGCCCATAGGGCTGTTTTCTCTCTCTTCTATCTCTCCAGGATACTCCTCCACTTTGTAGGAGTGAGATGAGCGCAAGGAGGAAGAGGACGAGAAGGAGAAGGAGAAGGAGGAGGAGGAGGAGCAGGATGAAGAGGAGGAAGAGGAGGAGGACCTGGACCAGTCTCATGTTCTCTGATGCTTCTGCTTCTTTGATCCTTTATGTGTTTTCCGTTTTCTCAGTTGGCCTTTCCCTTGAATGGCTTGATGATCCTGTTGATCTTCACCTTGATACTGAATGTTGTAAAAAACACAAGGGGAGATCCTAAGTGAGGTAAATCAAGAGAATCAGTGGATTCCCAAGACCCAAGCCATTCAAGGGAGAAACATTTTTAAATAACTTTTCAAGTAAGTGTGGAGATTCTTGTTTGATATTTTATTAAAATGTAATAATTGATCATACTTTAAATCTTAATTGCAATATAGTCTGTTAAATTTATTAATGACCTTTTCACACTCTATTGTATTAAAACACATTAAAACTTTAAATTTATATTTTATTGACACATAATTTTATAACCACAACTGTTATGAGAAAATTATACTTTATTTTAGAATACATATATTTCAAATGTTGACCTGACTTAGTTTACAGTTCAACAAAATTACTTGACTAGCATCTTGTGGCTGCTTCAACAAAATATCAACTGGGTGATTTAAAACAGCAGATATCTATTGTCTTCCAAATCCGGAAGCCAAAAAGCCGAAAGCAAGGTGTCAACAGACTCACACCCCTGAGAAACCAGTGTCGACCCCTTTTTTACCTCTTTCCAGTGTCTGGCGAGTGCCCTCAGCCTCTCAGGCACCTTCCCATGAAGGTGTGTTGCTCCAGTCCTGCATCTGCACACAATGATTTCCTCTGTGTGTCCATCTCTGTGCCCAACCCTTCTATTTTTGGCAGTAGTAGAGGTATGAACCCAGGGCCATTATAGTTACCTACATTTTTGAGCCTTTTATATTTTTTTTTTTTATAATTTTGAGGCTAGTTTTCATTACCTCATTCAATTACCCAGACTTACTCAGCCTCCCAGAGAGCTGGGACTACCCTTCCTACTTTTGATAAAGACACCAAACATATTGAAGTACAGCCTACGTCAATTATCACATTTTAATCTCATTACCTTTGTAAAGACCCTTATTTCTGGGCCAGGGAGATGGCTCAGTAGACTAAGTGCTTCCCTGGCAAGCTCAAGAACCTGAGTTCAATCCCCAGTTCTGCAAAAAAAAAAAAAAAAAACCCAAACAAAATAAAACAAAAAACCCACTTATTTCTAAGTAAGATCTTATTCTGAGATACTCAGTGTTAGGATATTACTGTGTCTTTTTTAGGGGATATGGTTTAAGCCATAACACTTACCATCCCTGACATACCACTGAACTCAATTTTAAAAGTCACTAATTATTATGGAGTTTCAAAACTCTCCATGGTGGATATAAGTTTTCCAAATTCTAACTCTTGCTTGTATTTTTTTTTTTTTTTTTTTTTTGGTGGTACCAGTGATCAAACTCAGGACCTTGCACTTGCCAGGCAAGCATTTATTCCATTGAACTATCTCCCTGGCCCCTCTTGCTTATATTTGATCTCTGACAATAAACACCATCACTTGTATTCCTTTTCTTTAACGTATTTTGTACATGTCTATAGGGTCTCAGTACACAGATCAGACTTGTAGTGATCCTACTGTTTTCAGCCTCCCAAATGCTGGGGTCACAGACATGCACCACCATGCCCAGTCTCAATCACTATCTTGGTGCTCCCTTGGGGCAGGGCTGACATGGCACTCCAGGAATTGAACCCTAGTCCTTGCATCCACATAAGCATGTGATTTAATCTGCTGAACTATCTGGCCAGCCCTACTGTTATTCCTTGAAATGAAGTTTCAAGTAAGTTTCAGTAATCACAGTTTGTCTATCAATTTTCTTTGCAATGAAAATAGTGCCCCGTTTTCACATTTCATGTTAATTATTTTTTCCTGTGATGCCCTGAATGAAGATTCAGGGTCCTAGTTAAAACCTAAGTGTGCTTCTTAGGGTCTATCTCAGTTACTCTTTCCTCACTTCTTGGACAGAATAACTGACACCCAAAATTAAGGAAGCAAAGGATTATTTACTTCACAATTTGTGGAGGTTTCAGTACATACTTGGCTGGCTCCAAGGCAGTGTGGCACATGGCAGAGGGTAGCAGGCCATGATATTGGAAAACAGTAAAGAGCAAAGAGAAGAGCAGCAGCTGCAGCAACAAGCAAGCCTCTCTCTCTCCCTTACATTGTATGATGACTACCTATCCCAGGGCAGGTGTAACATTCACACCCATAATCCCAGTATTGCATCATGAATTAATTACAAACAATAGAAGCTACTCCAATGGCTGCATGAGGATTTTGGGAGACAATTAGATACAAACCATAACAGGGCCTGGTTGAGGACACTTACTAAGATACTACCTGACCACTTCAGGAGGAAGCCACCCTTCTGTGCTGGTAGACTTGGAGAATAAGTGACTTGGAGTGCACCTCAGTCTCTGCAAAGAACTGCAGGCAAAGGCTCAGCATCCTGAGGCATTGTGCATAGTCCAGTTTTACACGCCTAGCCTCTGTGCCTTTGTTCCTAGGTCTGTTTGTTTGAGGTGTTGGGCAGAGGTCTCAGCAAGGACCTGCTTATTGGGAGTAGAAGGGAGAACTTTGAAGACAGTTTTCTTTCCTCTGCCTCAGTACCCTGGACTTTTCACTTCTAGTGCTTCCCTCCTCCCTGTCCCATTCCCACCTCCTGGTTCAGGAACCTTCTTTTAGGGAGGCCCATATACCCCCTTCACATACGTACTCCTCTAACTGAGTCTCAACAAATATAACATTCCATGGAGATAAATGGAATAAGAGGTGTTATGATTCATACATAGGTGTCCCCCTAAAGCCTCATGCAGTCATGAGGTGGCTTCTGGAGTTCGTGATTGATTATTGTGGGTGTAGATGCTGCACCTGCCCTGGAGCAGGTAATTTGCTTTTTTAGGAGAGGAGAGGCTAGCTAGGTGCCTCAGCTGCTGCCATTCCCTTCACTTTCTGCTGCCACCATGAAATACTGCTCTCTGCCAGATGCTACTCTGCCTTAGAGCCAGCTGAGTATTTAGCTCCAGCAATTGTAAGCTAAATAAACCTTTCCTTCCTTAATTTTGAGTGTCAGGTATTTGTCCCAGCAATGAGAGAACAATAACTAAGACAGAATTTGGTACCAGGAGTGGGGTCATTGCTGTGGCTACCATGTTGATTACCAGCTTTTGAGAGTGGCTTATGGGAAGAGATAGGAAAGGTTTGGAGATGTCACCTATGAATGAAGCACTGGAATAGCTTCAACTATTTTGTATGGGAGATTCTTGTCAGAGTTCAAGACCAAAAAGCTGATAGAAAGCCTACCTATAAAGACCAGGCTAGGGAGGCTTCTTCTGGGAAGAAGGTCTGCATTGGTTGTTGGACTCCAGGTGATTTGTGTTAGCGTTATAGCTTGGTAGAAACTTTGTCTGTATTTAGCTCATGTCCACAGACTGGCTGAGACTGAGATTAAGCATAGTCGACTGCTTAATCTGGCAAAAGATATGTCAAAGCCATTGAATATTAAGGCAATGGCATAGCTATTGTCAGGGCTTTTATTCAGATTTATGTTGAGAATCAAGAGCAAAGAGCTCATCAGGATGATTTAGTGTTGTGAATTTGTCCAGAAAGGAAGCTACAATAAAACTGTGGAATGTAAAGATAGAGCTAAAAGTATCTCCATTTCTTGGAAGGAACAAGAGAATAAAAAGGATAGCCTGAGGATATCAGTCAGTGGCAGGTGTCCACTCTTTTCAGCCTCAGAATTGCAAAGATCAGGGACTTTGCCTTGAGGAAAACCCACAGAGTCCCATGTTTCAGAAGGGTGGCAGCAGCCATACCAAGTTTCAGAATGGTGTTGGCATGTAGAATTTTCCCCTCATAATCAAATTCAAAGTGGTCTGCAATCTAGGCACTGGACTCCTACATCCAAGAGTGAAGGAAGCCTGGTTACTGCTCTAGTTCAGGGAAGACCTTGGCATCATCCATGTGGTATTGGTTTTAGGTGCTTGCAGAAGGTAGGAGTTCTGGGGTTAAAAATGCTTCCACCTAGATTTTGGAAAAAGGCCTGGGAGGCCATGCAGTGTATTCCTGAGAGGGCAATGTGTAAATCTGTGAGTAAGAACCCTATTCAACAGAAACCTTGAAGCTTGAAAATGCCAGGAATGTAGATTGTCTAAGGAGAGATGCAAGGAAAGAGGAAAACCAGCACCAGAGAAAAGCCACGGGAGCTACCAGTAGAAGTACTGTAGGGGTGGAGTCATGTAAGACTTTTCAAGCTCACAACTCATTGCATATTGCTTCAGATGTTCCACACAGAACTACAGGACTTAACATTTACACTTCTGGATTTTCAACTTTTTTTGGTCCCAATAGTTTTTATCCTGCCATGTATACATTTTGGAATGGTAATGTTTATCTTGTGCCATTGAATGTCAGAAGTGTTTAACTTTTCATTTGTACAGGGGCTCACAGGTAAGAGTTTGCCTTGATCTTGGAGGAGACTTGGGACTTGGACTTTTTAGCAATGCTGAAACTGGAGAACTTTGGCAACTCTTAGAGACGAACTAAAATGTCTTTTGTATAAAGGGATGTATGTGTATGAGTCTTTGAAGGTCCAGGGGCAGAATGTTACAGTTTGTGTATAGGTGACCCTCCATGCCTCATGCAGTCATGGGGTGGCTTCTGGAGTTTGTGATTGATTATTGTGGGTGTGTGTACTGCACCTTCCCTGGAGTGGGTAGTTTGCATTATAATGTGGGGAGGGAAGAGGCTAGCTAGCTGCCTGAGCTGATGCCCCTCCCTTTGCTTTCTGCTCTTTGCTGCCACCATGAAATGTTGCTCTCTGCCAAATGCTGCTCTGCCTTGGACCCAGCTGAGTATGGACTGAAACCTCCAGTAACTGTGGGCTAAATAAACCTCTCCTTCCCTAATTTTGAGTGTCGGGTATTTGTCCCAGTAAGGAGAGAAGAGTGAAACAGGAGGGCTGGGGTTTCTTCATTTTAGCCTGTTGCTTATATCATCACAGTAAGTGATTTACACTGGCAACTTTGCATTTTGGGCTTGTGGCTTAATTGACTACTCTGACACCCGACAGCTCCACTCTCTCACTCCCAACTCAGGTTTGCTTCCTGCCATTTAGAAGACCTTTTCCTAGCAACTAATTTTTGCAATGCAGGAGTAGCACTTGCTATGTACTTCCCATTTAATTGTATGGAATATAAAAGGCCATGTACTCATGGATTGAGTTTAATATTATTTAAATATGTCTTACTATATACTATATAACCATGTGTGTGTGTGTGTGTGTGTGTGTGTGTGTGTGTGTGTGTGTGTCTTATTGGGGACTGAATATGGAGCTACTGCTCCACTCCTTTTTATATTTTTATACTTTGAGACAGGGCCCCACAAAAGTTCCTAGGCAGCCCCAGCTTGCTGTTTTCCGGACTCAGCCTACCAAGTAGCTGGATACAAGTGTGAAACACTGCTCTTGGTACCAAGAGCTCTCTTAAGCGAACTTTCCTTTTTTTCCTTCCTTGCAAGTACATGAGGTTACAGATGACAGTGACTGAGCTAGGGAGATAGCTTGGAGGTCTAAGCACCTGCCTGGCAAGTGCAAGGTCCCAAGTTCGATCCCTGGTACCACATGTCATGCTGGCTCCAGGGTCACAGGCCACTATGATGGTCCCCAAACCAGGTGTGGTGGTGGAGGCCTGTAATCCCTGTGCCGGTGAGGCTGAGACAGGAGGATCACTAAGAGTCTGAGCTGCATAGTGAGACCCTGTATCAAAAAGAAAAAAGCACTAGTTTTTCCACCCATTGCCTGTGTCAACAGTGAAACTATCACTACAGTGAAAAGGCAAACTATATTTTAATATTGTTCTACAAATAGTTTTGACCTCCAGGACCATCTGGAAATGGTTCATAGACTCTCCAAGGATCTCTGCACCACATTCAGAGAATATTCTCTGAGCTACTTATCCTTTCTAATGGGTATATAGCCTGTGACTTTGGAGAAAAGGATTTGGAAATTCATGATCTCAGGTCTTCTCCTACCGATGATCTGTGGTACTGTAGCTTTTCAGGCTAAGTCAAATGTGAAGGAGTTTGGAAATCTCAGAGGTTGGCGCATCCAAGCATATTGAGCAAAATCACAGAAGCAAGAGAGGCTCAGATGAAGAGTTGCTTTCTGGAAGCCCGTCAAAGTGAGTTGTCTCCTTCCTTCCTGTGGGATAGAGAGAGGACATGGTGTCTTACATGATAGGAGACTATTCCCGCCTGCTGCTGGCAAGGTTGGAAATGCTAGAAAGAGTTTCTCAGAAACTTTCATTGATCTCAACCTACAATTTAATGTTTCCATTTGAAAAGTCTTCTGTGTAATGTCTTTGCTAAGGTGTGATGACAGTGGTTGGTATTGATGTACGGAAGTTGTAGTCAGTAAATACAGCCCTATAAAAGAATCTAGAGGGATCTTGTGCTTCTATTAATCTTTGTAAAACAAAAATAGGAGCATCTTAGATCCCTGGATCCAGCGCTGCAGTATACAAGACAAAGAGCACACTTAGCTGAGAACAGAACACCTTAGTTTTGATCATCTCCAGCTGCCCAGAAGGAGACAGATAATATTCTCTCAATGCACCCCCCCCATCTGTCCATCTGCTCTGACAGCTTTCTTCTGCCTCCTACTTTCCTCAATCAGCCAATCTCAGTCCATCCTTCAGGAGTAGAATCAGGTTTTCAACATTGCTTTCTGCTCATGGGCCTATTTGCAGCCCTGGTAGTGAAGTCATCAGAAAGCTGTAAGCATTGGAATCTAAAGTAAATCCACAGCTTCTTCCTGCAGGAGCATCAGAGCATACTGAAAGCTTTGCTTCTAAGAAAAGGAAAAAGACAAGGAAGCACCCTCTCACCACTTCTAATGAAGATAGCACTAGAGGTCCTAGCCAGAAAAATATAAATAAGAAAAATGATTGAGAATCTTAGAGGAAGAAGCAAAATGACATCTATTTGCACATGACATGATCTTACATGCAAAAAACTCTGAAGATGCTACAAAATGTTATTAGAAATAACAAGTGAATTCAGCAGTGATAAGTCACAAATGAGGCATATAAAATCAGTTCTCTCTCTCTCTCTTTCTCTCTCTCTCTCTCCTTTATCTTTTTATGTTTTTGGTACAGGTTCTCACTACACAGCTCAAACTCCTGTTTTCAGCTTCCCCAGTGCTGGGATTACAGGCATGCACCACCACGCCCAGATTTGGTCACCCGCTCAACATGTGCAGGGGCAGGGCCAGAAATGCCTATGTGCCAAGGATCGAACCCTGGTCCCTGCACTTGCCTAAGCAGGAGCTTAGACTACTCAGCTAACTCACCAGTCCTCAAGTTCTTTCTTGTACTCTATGATTTCACAAATGTGTGTTCATAAAAAAATCATTACCACCCCCTGCAACATAGCAGTGCAAGAGCGAGTTTTCCAAGAGATAAGTTCACCATGATGTGCAGTGATTGGCAGAGGTCGGACGATGAGAACCCCAGCACCAGCAATGGTAGTGCAGATGTGAACCAGAGAGTCCCCGCCGCTCCAGAGCCTGCAGAGCAAGAAGAAAGGAAACCTGCTACCCAGCAGAAGAAAAACACCAAACTTTCTAGCAAAACCACTGCTAGGTTATCCGTTAGTGGATAACGTAGTTGATTATCCATTAAAAGAATTCAGAAGGAGCTAGCCAAGATAACCCTCGATCCTCCTCCTAACTGCAGTTCTGGGCCTGAGGGAGATAACATTTATGAATGGAGATCAACTATCCTTGGCCACCAGGTTCTGTCTACAAAGATGCTGTGTTTCCTCTGGATATCACATTTTCATCAGATTATCCATTTCAGCCACCAAAGATCACTTTTCATACCACAATCTATCACTGCGACATCAACAGTCAGGGAGTCATCTGTCCGGACATCCTTAAAGACAACTGGAGTCCTGCTTTGACTGTTTCAAAGGTTTTGCTGTCTAGTTGTTCCCTTTTGACAGACTGCAACCCTGAAGATCCTCTGGTTGGAAGCAGAGCCACTCAGTATTTGATCAACAGAGCAAAGCATGGCAGGATAGCCAGACAGTGGACCAAGAGATATGCAACGTGGTTTACGCAGAGTGTGTGCAGCGTGAAGGGGCAGCAGACGTCTTCTCCCTGTGATGCGAATGTTTATAGCCTTTACAGTACAGACTTCTGTGTACATGTCATGCTGATTCTACTCTCTGCTTTTATCTTTGGAGACTGGGAGACTCTCCAAAAAGGTAAATGCTATCAAGAGTAGAACTTTGCAGCTGTAGAGTAGTTATGTTTAAAACTTGTACTTGCAAGTCTTGCCTCTTTAGGATATCAAAATGTATTTTGTGATGACTAAGGATACCGGTCCTGAGGTCTACCAAATATTATAGCACATTTTAGCCTAATTCATTATCTGTATGAAGTTATGAAAGTAGCTGTAGATGACTAGGAATTATGTCATCTATATTAAACTCAGTTCTATTTCTGAGTATGTGGTTCATGCTGTTGTGGGAATGTTTTACCTTTGTCAGTTTGTAATGAGAGGATTTCCTTTTAACCTTTGTAGCTCAGAGAACACTAATGTGTCATCTCAAATACAATAAACATGCTCCTTGTGTTGTACAATCATTGCTATGCTATTTATTAAGATACTCATTCAAAATGTGTTTAAATCTCTAACTCTCTTGTGACACATAATATTAAGAAATTACAACTTTTGTGTGTGAATCTTAAATATTTGTTTAATTCTTTTAAAATCCCTTAATTCCTTTTAATTGATATCTTCACAAATAGTTGAAAAATCTTTGACAGGACACAATCTCAGTAAATAATTATAATGGGTTTAAAATAAGGGTGATGTTTTTCATTAAGAGATACTTTAGCTCTTTATACTTTGGGTAAAGGAGAAAATTATCTCATTGAAGAATTATTCACTTCTAGTAGCTAAAAAAAGAGACTACCTAGCAGTAGTAATCTAAGGCTCAAAGAAAAAGAAAACTAAGGAGTTTTAAGTGGATCTTCTGAAATAGGAGAAAGGCTGTCTTGCTTAAATGAAGTACTACTGCAATGAAGAAGAGGAGTTAATTAGCTTCGTGTAAGGAGAAATGCTTTTATTGCTTGATTTAGCAATATACATTTTAATTTGCCATGCCCATAGCGTGAAAATATTTTAGCAGTGCAAACAGAATTGAAGACGGCTTGCGTTCCAGTGGAAAAGACTATGATTATGCAAGTCATTCCCTTGCAGAATGAAATGAGAGACGCAGTGTCATTGGATGTGCTCACTTGCTTCCTCCATCTCTGTGGTCTGGAAGGAAAACAGTGATTGTTTCCCCCCCTTTTTTTTTCAATGCTAAAACACATCTATAAGGTAAAGAAGTAAAATATTGGCTTTATGACTCAGCATATGAGAGGATTTTGCCTGTGCCATGAGAGCAGATTTAGAAACCTGGAAGGTCTCTTGCGAGCATGCAGGCAGAAATTACAGTGGTGAACTGGACGCCTCTGGGCCCCAAAGACAGGGGACATTTGATGACATTCCTTATTGCCGGCAAATATGGTGATACATTGTGTGGGAAAATTGGTTATTTAGTTTTAAAACTTTAAATTGAAAAATAATAATCGCTTATATCTATGAGGCATGAATGTGATGTTTTGATCCCTGGACATACTCCAGAATAATGAGATGAGAAGAATTAACATAATCACCAATACAAATAAATTAAGTATTTTTTTGTAAGGAAAATACTTAAAATCTCATCAACCTTAAAGAGGAAAGAAATCTGGTAATTCGTGAAACCATGTCTTCTTTCTTTTTGTGGTGCTGGGATCGAATCCAGGGCTCTATGCTTGCAAGACAGGAGCTTTACGACTGAGCCACACCCCCAGCCAGGATGAGTGTGGAAGACAATATGTTTAAACTAAATTCAGGAAAACAAATACCACTTGATCTCATTTATGTGTGGAATTTAAAGATGCTGAACTCAGCAGCAAAAAGTAGAGTGGTGGAAACCAGAGGCTGAGGTAGGTGAAGGGGAAAAAAGGAAAAAAATACGTGAAGATTTTCGATTAGATAAGAGGAACAAGTTTATAGTGTTCTCCTGCATGGACTAGTGACTATACTTAATATTAAATTATATATTTTAATTAGGATAGGCTATTAAAAAATAGAAACAATTGTCGAAGATCAGAATCATATGATTGATTACCCTAATGAGAAACATAATTTTCCAGAAGGGTAAGAAAACATACTTTTTGGAGAAGAGAGTATTTGCTTTTCAGATGATATTGATGGAGGAAATAAGTGTATATATCACAATGATACAACTCTTTATTTTGTTCTATAAAGAGATATAGTGCATAATCACACTCCTGTGCTATTTTCTCCATCTGATCTGAAATCATCTTTAATTCTAGAGACAGAACAGAACTCTCAACACTCTAGAACAATGTGCTAGTTTGAAGGGGAGTTGTGAACCTGAACTTCAATGTTTTATAAACAATAGATTCACCACTCAAATTGTAATTTCTTATACATAATAACAAAGGCTAATGGTCAGAAAGCAAAATCAGTGTTTTCTTTAAATATCTTGACCTACTAAATTTCAGAAAGCAAAGAATACAGTTGTCTTTCAATGCTTTTGCATTAATGCATAATTCTGTATTTATTTCTCCTGTCTTAGTTGCTCAAATTTCATTGCCTCTGGGTATATTAACTGAAAAGATTAAAGACATAAATTGTCATAACTAATACAGTGCTTCCATAGATGTATAATAAGAAAAAAAAGCTGTATTTCCATAGGAATTTGGCTCACACTAACCACGATAATGACTACTTTGTTCAAAATTATGTTTTCCTGGGCTGGGGGTTCAGCTCAGTGGTTCGGTGCCTGCCTGGCAAGTATGAGGTCCTGAGTTCAATTCCGGATATGCCACCCCAACATCATGTTTTCCTTATGAAATGTTTTGTGACAGGAGAAAATTGAACTTCCTTTTGCTCCTTGATCTAATCCATTATTTTATTCCTCATAGCCACCATGATCACTTAAATAGTTTTTATTCCTCCACAATTGAATGAAGATTCATAAAATCCTGTTTTGTGACCGACTGATAAGTTGTGCAGGCCTTTCCCAGACCTGGGCTGTGTGCATTGTCTCTTTGTAGGGTTATTTATTGTGGTGTTCTAGATACTGTTTTCTACATTTCTATAAATCAGTTAGCCCTAGAGGTTTCATCACATTCAGGTTCCAATGCCTTGGCAAAACAGTGGATTCCTCCCCTAGAAGGCATTAAATCCCTGTTTCTTTTTTGGTCAGCTGTCATTAGTACTGAGTACTTAAATTCAATAGTCCCCTGAAAGCTACAAATTGATGAGGACTCAAAGTCACCTCTCTTATTTTTCTGACCATTTTGTATTCCTTTTATACACATTTGTTCTTTTTATCCATTCCTTGGTTTTATCCAGTGGTATGGTTTCTATAGGAAATATAGGAAATATGTCTTTACCTTAAAGTAATTAATTTCTTTTCATCTTTTCATAGTTGTCCAAAGGTGACCACACTGTCACTTGTGTTGTGAACTCATGGAGTTAACTACACACTTGTTTCTCAAGTCACTGTGATTATCATAGTTGAAACTACAAGTGTCCATTTTTTAATGTATTTAGTACAGGGTCTACAGGGTCTACAAGGTCTACAAGGTCTCACTGCATAGACTGGACTCATAGTGGTTGTCCTGTTTTCAGTCTCCCAAGCCCTGGGATTACAGGCGCCATGTTCAGTCTCATTTGCCATCTCAGCACGCTACAGGGGCGGGGCCAACACAGCACACCGGGGATTGAACCATGGCCACTGTACTCTGCCTACGCAGGCACTTTAATCCCCTGAGCTATCTAGCCAGCCCTAAAAATGTCCAATTTTTGGCCAGCATATTCCTGTCCTAGGTGACTCCTAAATCCTATCAAGCTGGCCTCGGTAGTTGTTGATCTGTTCCTTTTCCTCTAGCATGGAAAGTTGCTTCAGAATTATATGTTATCTACCTCAGACCCAACCATTTCTCTAAGGGATATTATTTACTCAGTGGAAAATACTTTGGTGGCCACAACCTGCATGTAATGATATGCATGTTTCTATTGGCTTCTGCATTGTTTTTAATTTTTTCTGGTGATAAACGTATAACCAGATGTGTGACATATAAGCACCAGTGTATAAGTAAGTAAGTACAAAAAGTATCATTATAAATGCATATGTTTATATCCTGATGAATTTTTGACACATATCATTAAAATTTAACATAAGAACCACAGGATTTTTTTAAAAAAACAACTTAATTTTTTCTGTCTACACTTCTTTATTTTTCTATTTATTCAACAAGAAACAAAAATCCTGGTGTATGATCACAATGAAAATAATAAATGTAGACTATCACATAATCACTCAATTATTTCATTCCACAACTCATAAATGACTGTTTTAGACCCTCAAAATAATACCAGCCTTCCAGTTTCCAATATTTACTGTAAAAATATAATTAACAGAATGAGTTCAAGTGTTCCTTAATTTCTTTGTTTTGTTTTTTATATAGTTCCTTTTGTCCTTAAATAATACACAAAAAAGAAAGTGAAATTGTTGTGTTTAAATTTACTCCAGTGGGATTATGCAGGTTGAACAACCCTCACATGAAATTCTGAAATTCACAATGCTCCGAAGTCCAAAACAGGTTGAGTAGAACATAGCACCAATACCGAAAAAGTCTACAACTGTCTTGATGGACGTAAGAAATGCTCAGTGGGCCAGCGAGATAGCTCAGCAACTGAGCCCCTGCTTTGGCAAGTGCAGGGACCAGGGCTCGATCTCGAGTCCTGTATGCTGCGCTGGCCCACCCCTGGATATGCTGAACTGGTGACAGAATCTGGGCATGGTGTCACATGCCTGTAATCCTGGCACTGGGAAGGTTGAAAACAGGAGGATCACTACAAGTCCGAGCTGCATAGTGAGACTCTGTGTCAAATACACAAATGGAAAAAAAAAAAAAAAGAGAAGAAAAGAAAAGAAAAAGAAATGCTCAAATCATGACACTGATTAGATGCATAGTTCTATTTTATTTTCTGTTTTTAAGTGCTTTTATTTTTATTTCCCTGGTGCGATATTTAATCCTCACAAAAATATTTTTGGGATGAGCAAAGTTGTATGGATTCCATTTCAGAGGTAAAGAAAGAGATGTTTAGAGAGGCCTAGTAAATCATGCTAGTCAAATAAGTTGAATTTAAACTTGCACTTCTGCACAACTGCAATTTTAACACCATATTACTATAATGACTTTGAGTACATTTTGTGTGGGTGTAAATAAACTATCTATCTTATGCAGTAAATTTGTTTTTCATTTTAAGTGTAGTTATTGTGGAATGCTTAAATAAAGGAAACATAAATTTGGTCTAGTGACTCAATAGTTTTGTAAAATTATGCAACTTGTTCTACATTTTTTATTTTGAACTTGGAAATGTTTTGTAAGACAATGCATCCATTTGCCATCAGTTTCTTTATACCTAAAACAGCATCAACATCTGATACTTCTTTAGGAACTGTGTATTGAGTTTCTACTGTGTTGAAGAATGTGTCCTTAGTGTGAGAGTACAATGAAAGAAATTCTTCTCTCTCTTAAAAGAAATCTCATTCTACGTGGGACGACAGAAATGTAAGCAACTGAAATATGAAGTGTGATTTCCAAAGTGTTCCAGATGTAGCTAGACAAGGCAGCTGAGACAGATCCCTGAGTCATTGGGCCAAAATTTTATTCTTTCTTTACTTAAACATTCAATGTTATCTACACTCAAAATGAGAAACAAATTTATTGCATAAAATAAATAGTCCATTTACTCCCACACAAAATTTGCACAAAGTCATTATCATCCGGAAGGGAAATGTATTTTCCAATAGTTTTTGCTTGGTAGACTGGTGAACAGTTAAAATAAGCCAGATTTGGTTAGAGTGACATATTTTCCATGTAAAAAATGTATAGATGAATAATATGAAATATTATCTAAGTTTCTTCCTTTGTGATTCACTTTCCTCTGAAGCTTTTTGTATTTTAGAATCAGACTTCAAAAACATCAATGTTTTCATTTATTAATGTTCTTAATAAAATTGGACTTCGCTGACTTATTTGTAAAACTGAATTATATTAAAGAAAAGTATGAGTGTTTTATTTTATTTTCATGAGATCTAGAATCAAGAATAAGGTAACATTTATAAAACCCAAAGTAAATTAATATTTGAAAGTCATTCAACTCAGTTTCATCATTTCAGACCACGCTGATAAAAGATACTCTGCAAAGCCATATCCTTCATGGCCTCATCATGTGAGAAAGATATATTTATTTCACTTCTCCTTGTCATTCTGTGATACACTGAAAATCTAACATCATAATTAAGTGCAGGTATCAAAAGCAGTGCATGCAATTCATTAAGCTTATGTCTAGCAAAGTTACATTAACTTATATTTGTGTGTAAGTCTTCAAAATATGTGGACGGTAAAATGGACTCTACTATGTGCTTCAGGTGTATAGATTAATGAATTACGTGTATCTTAAGACTAAAGTTTAGGAAAGTGAGAAGAACTGGAGAAAAGTGAAAAGTAAGTTTTCAATTTTGAATTCATTGTGTTCGTTTTGATAAACTTTTTACAGGCAATATCTTCAAAGTAATTCTAAATTGTAAGAGACAGACATTTGAGAGAGAAAAAGGCTTTGGTATACTAAGGACTTTTCTTTGCAAGTCAAGAGTAAACTGGTTCAATCAGAGCACTGAGTTGTATGTCTTAAACTATAGGAGGTGAAAAAATACATTAACAAAAATAATTTCTCCAGCACACAAAGAGGATGAAATTTGATCAAAAGTAAGGTGGAGCCTAAAGAACCTCAGCAAAAATCAATGTAGAGGTGTGCTACTGTCCTCTAGCCTCATCTCACGGAGGCACCTTGAGAAGAAGGAACAGCAGATGCTCTGGGTAGATTTGGAATTCAGCTCTGGGGAGGCAACATTACAACTTGCTTGAATGCCAGAAGAGTGAAGGAGGCAATGTGGAAACGGTAAGAAACTGAGAGTCTGCTCAAATCGTTTAGTTCCCGGGGGTCGTAATGAAAGAGCAAAAGGTTCCCACGTGCCATAGTAGGATGAAAAGAAAATGGAGGATTAAGAACCACTCTTCTTCCCAGGGAGTTCCCTTAACTATTCAGAAAAGATATAGGATGAAAGAGGGATGACTCAGTAGGAAACAAGAAGAGGATGAATCATCAGGAAAGACAGCTAGATACTGGCCTTCACCCCAGGGCCATCTCACAAAGAAAACAGGGAAGCATGTAGGATAGTCAGGGTCAGTAGCATAGCAAGCTGGGGGCAACTACCCAGAAGAAGGAGGCAGGCTTCCCATCCCTGTACCTTTTCTGGTGGGCGCAGAGCACAGGCTTTGACAGCATGGTGAGAATATGCAGCACAATGGAGGGGTTACCCAGAGGTGAGGCAGGAAGCATGAATATGGAAAAAGCTTTATCTCAGATTAAAGAATTTGGTAGTAGTTTAGTAAGTCACTTTAATTGGTTTAGCTAGTAGTATACAATAAGATTAGTTTAGAGATATAGTTGAAATGTAATATGGAGATTATACTCTGGCAAGGTGAGAATATAATCCCCTGTTATGCTTCATGACCAGGAGAGATTGACAGATGCAAGGTAGAGGATTCTGAAGTGTAAATCAAGCAGAGAGAGGGCCCCATAGCATATACCTATAATCTGAGCTCTCAGGGGGATGAAACAGGAAGATCACAAGTTCAGGCCCACCCTGAACTTGCAACTAAGTGCCTTACCTCACTCTGTCTCAAAATAAATTTAAAGACTTGGAATGTAATTCATTGCAAAAGCCCTGGATTCAGTTCCTAGTACTAGAGAGGAAGAAAAGACGAAGGAGGAGGAGGAAGAAAAGAAGAGGGAGAGGAAAAGGAGAAAGATGAAGAGGGGAAAAAGGAGGAGGAAGAGAAGGAGAAGAATAACGATAAGGAGAAGGAGGAGGAGAGGAGCAGGAGGATATCCAGATGGTTTGCAGCTTACCTTCTCACTGAAGACATTCAGCAGATCAATGAGCAGCCGGGTTGCTTCAGCCTCCCTCTCCCATTTAGCCCCTTCTCCACTGGATTAGTTTCGGATGAATTTCACTTCACATCTCATCATGCCTTTGTTAAGTAACTTTGTTGATTTTTCTCATCTAACACCTTCCTCTAAACCATAATCTCAGTGATATTTTGCCAACTTGGTTTTGTCAAGTTATGTGTGCCTTAAAATTTACCTATTTTTAATAACTATGCTCTTTACAAACATTAGCACCTTATTCATGGTGCACTCCATACTGGGCTGAAAACCTGCCATCCTGTGAGGACAGTGAGTCTTCCAGGTTATCAAGGTGGCCAACCTATATGAAATAAGTCTGTATGATAGGGACCCAGCTGTCTCTTTATTCTTTTGCTATTCTCCACTACCTAAACCAGGTGCTCAGGTGTAATGTGTGTCTTTCTTTTCCATCATGTTTTGTCTTTCTACAGAAACTATTTCAATCACCTGACACATTCTCCTAACCACCCCTTGCCTATACTCCTGTGTGAGTGCTGCACTTTCTCTCCCCTAATCTCTTGTGATATCTCTGATGTATTGCACGTTTTCTCATGTTGATGGTTCTCAGTCTGGATCATATTTTTTATTTTGTCTGTCCTCTGCATGAAATTCTAAGATCACAGAAGCCAGAGTAACATTGGTCTTATACATCATTTCTCTTTTAGTCTCTGGGAGAGATTGAGGCGTATTTACCTGTCCATCCATCCACGCATCCATCCATACATACATGCATCCATCTATGCAACTGTTTATCCATCTTAAATGATAGAATTATCTGCTGTTTTTGTTGATGGTATCACTAATCATCCTAAGACAAAAGCAGGAACTTCCTGCCATATTTTATGATGAGTTATTTATGAAAGGATGCTAACTCTGTCTTCCAGCTATTTCCCTTCAACCCAAGTATTATCATTCCAATTTATGCCATATTCATTTACTAAAAACATTGTACTGGTCATTCAACAATTTTCTTTGTTTCTGTTTCTTTTTTTTTTTGCATTACGAAGCAATCTAAAATGACATTATTGCTATCCGGTTTTAAACTTTCCTGTTTCTATAGCTATTCATTGCATTATATCAGTTGCAAAAATTGCCTGCAAAAATTGTACCAAGAAAGGCAGGCTCCATTTATTTCTTCTTTCCTTATCTTATGTCTTCCACTCTTCTGACACTCTGCTCCCATCACATCAAACCAGCAGTTGGAATCATTTCTGTAAAAAGCCACGTACTTCTTAAGTTTTACAATCACAAAGCCTTTGTAACAACTGTTCAACTTTTCCATTGTTATGTAAAAGCAACCACATCCAATACAAAAAGAACAGACATGGGTGTATTCCCATATAACTTTATTATGACATTGATCCTTTAATTTCATGTAAATATCATATGTCAACAGATGTTATCATCATATTCCCATTTAAAATATAAGGAACATGGGGGCCAGGGAGATAGCTCAGCAGACTAAAACTCCTGCTTAGGCAAACTTAGGCAAGAGTGGGGACCATGGTTTGATCCCCGGTGCCACGTGCCCAACCAGCCCTGCCCCCAGGGCCGAGCCAGCCACAGAGTCCGGGCATAGTGGCTTACACTTGTAATCCCAGGGTTGCGGAGGCTGAAAACAGGAAGATCACTATGAATCCAAGCTGCATGGTGAGACCCTGTAACATCCAAATACATTAAAAATAATAATAATGATAATAAATAAAATATAAGGAGCAGTCTTAGCTCACAGGCTGTGTTAACTCAGGCATCAGGACACATCTGATTCATGCCTATGGTTTGCTGAACTTTGCACTAAAACATTTTAAGAGCTCTGAACCTGACGAGAAGTTTCAGATATGTGCTTCCTTTGTCTGATGTAGCCCTATTTAGTGAGAGCATCTACTTTATTGGAGCTTAAAGAGAAGCTAAACACTTTCAACATTTTATCTTGAAGTGTTGCCTACTCCTTCTGCTCAGAGAGATAAGTTGTCAATACTATCTCCTTTTATTTTCTTGAATTATCTTATAGATCCTTCTACTACAATACTTTTCATGCTACATCACAGATACTTAATTGCCTCCATCACTCATTCAGAATATAGATTGTATCCTATCTATTTGTGATTTTCCATCTCCTTACACACCATATAAAACTACTGAAAATGGAAGTTGGAAGGGTAAATTGTACTTTGTAGATAATCATCTGATGAACAGAAAATTTCAACGTGTAACATGAATGATGGAAAATTTATGGCTCCTGAGTTGGCAACCAAAACCAGACAATATGCTCTTGAGTTCGACAATGTCATGAGCTTGAACAACTGCCTTCTAGTACCACTGTGTTGATTGCTACATATGAGTTGTGAGGTACACTGACATCTCTCCCATCTTTTTTCTTTCTTTTTTAATTTTTAATTTTATTAGTACAATTTAGATATGCATAATAGTCACATTCATTGTAGAGAATCTGTACCTGTACGTGCTATATATCTTGATTCCCTTTATATTTCATTCCCTTCTTCTCCCTTTAACCCCCTTTCCCCTTCTATTTTCCACGTCGTTCACATGTATAATGTGCAGAAATCCAACTCTATGTATCAAATATCAAATGACAGGATAGCATATAAGAAAGTGGGCTGTGTTTTGGGGGAGGGTTCAACCTGATCCCTAAGTGCAAGAAAAAGTTTCGTCTATTCTTCAGCCAATCTTCCATTTCAGAATGGCAGGGAAAGTTGTGTTGCGCCTACTGAAAGATACTGTGTTTCGCTTGTTTTGTGCTAGCGATAGGAGGTACTTCCAGGAGGCTTCTCACAGGTTCAAAGTTTTGCTTTATGTGCAAAGTTTGGAACATGAAGTCACACTTTCACACTGTTGCTGACTAATGTTCTAAGATGAGACGCCAACATTTTCTAGAGAGAAGGTAGTTAAAAAGACCTACGTCCTGCCCACCATGAGCTCAGAAATAAGAAAGAAGAATATTTTTTTTTTAGTTCTCTGTGTGAAGCAAGAACAGTCCAATATCTACAATATGAAACACTCCTCCTTAGCCTCACCCCCAGAGATAATCCATTTTATTTTTGAAAATGTTCATCCATAAAGTTTTTGGAAAGTGGAAAAACCATGAGAAAATTTAATGATCCTGCTGACATGTAATTAACAGGAAAAATATCTCAGATGTTTTACCTAGTGTCTTGGTTACTTTTCTCCCCTTGCTAAGATAAAATACCCAACACCCAAAATTAAAGATAGAAAGGCCTATTTAGCTCACAGTCTGCAGAGGTTTAAATCTATAATCGGCTAACTCCATGGCAGGGTGGCACATGGCAGAAAGAAATAGATCATGGTAGTGGAAGACAAGAAAAGCAGTATGAGTGAAAGAGGAAACTATCATTTTCCTTTTGATAATACCTTGGCCGTAAGACATTTTTGATTTTTTAGGAGTGCCATTGCCTCTTCTGAACTCTTTTATAAATGTAAATAGAACTTTGGAGAAAAAGTTTTTTGGAAACTGTGATTAACTTTAAGAAAAGAGGGTAGCAATAATTTATAAATTATCTCTGCTATAGATATGTTGATCCCTATCAATACAGAGAAAAAGCTACTTAAAGAAATTCAGAGAAAAATAATTTATAACAAGATGAAATCATTATTTCGAGTGGCTTACAAGAACAAACTTAGACAATGAAATAAAAATATTTGTTTTTTAGTTATAAATAGTACTTTATGTCATACTTTCCACGCATTTCTATGAACAGACATGGCACAAGATATCCCAGTGTAAAACCTTCAGTTAAAACAGCAGCACATATCTGCATTATCCTTCAGATTTCTTGTCTCTACATCTTGCTAGAAATACATTTATAGTTTTCCTGCCCTTTTTTCCTTTCTTTTTTAAACCTTAATTTTATTGGTACAATTTGATATATACAATAATCGTATTCACCATAGAATTTGTACCTGTACATGATATATCTTGATTCCCCCCTTTTTCCTCATTTCCCTCTTCTTCCACCCTTCATTCCCTCCCCATTTAGAAAAAAAAATGTTTCCATTTTAAGTTCTTCTTTGATGCAATATCTTACAGATGTTGGGTAGATTTTCATGGCCCCTTCCTATTTTCAAGAAATCTTTCTTTTCATGATTTCTAACTGCAATCTTGTCTGCTAGCTCGTCCTCCCCTTGGTTCAGCTGGATGAATATACCTTCCGTGGAATTTTTAATTTCTTAGAGTCTATTTGAAGCTGTTTCCTGGATTCCATTTCTTTCCTATGTTGCGCATTTATGGTTTCCACCAGTTTCCTAAACTCTTGCATGTTTACTTTAAATCTGTTCTACTGTAGATTCACTAAACAAATCCTCCACTTTGATCATCATCTCTCTTTTCTTTACCTGAGAGATTAATTTTGATCTGACTTTCTCTATAGCTTCATTCATTTAATTTGTTACTTCTGCTTCTACTACTTCAGAAAATTTATTTCAGTGGCTTCTGATTTCCTCTGTCTCATTGTCCCTTGGACTTGTGAGTGGGCTGAAGATCTGGGGTTGCATTTTGTGTCTGAGTCTTGTGATTTTCTATTTTTAAAATTTTAATTTGTTTTCTGTGTTGATGCTTATACATTTCTTGTGGTAAATAACTTTATTGCTAGTACTGAAGCTTGCCTAGGCAATGTCCATTCCTCAGGGATGCCTTCTAGGTGTAGCTGGCTTTTAGTCTATGTGTTTGTCCCAAGATCCCCTTTCCCACTTTAGTAAGGTTGAGAAGTTGCTATTTATTTGACTCAACATCAGTTCTCTGGTATTGGAATATGGTGATAGTTATGACCCTTGGCAATCATAGTATTGTTAAACAAGGGTGGCAATTAATTACAACAGGTATGAAATTCTGGCTAAAGTAGTGTAGCTAGTAATAGCAAAAGCATCAAGCACAGCCTACAAACTGACAAACTATGGTAGTTATTAATTTGAATCAAGATCTACAGTTACATGGCAAAATGCAATACAAACCAGGAACTTACATGCAGTAGGTTTCCCTTTAGTATAGTGATTTTACCCTGTGGAGGAGCAATGTAACAGAGATAGGGGACAAAACAGAGAGATCAGTGAAGGCAAGTACAGTAAAACCAAGGCTGGAGTACAAAGGATGATCCCCAAGATTTGGGGAATTGGGGAAGGGGCCAGGAGAAAAAGAATGAAGGAGAAAGCAAAAGAATATGAAAGTGAACCAGACAGACTAGAGGCAATGTTCACTCAAGTGAAAATATAAAAAAAAAATGAGAAAGTCAGACAAAGAGAAAATAAAGACAAAACAAATATACAAGTTAAAACCTAAATAACTGAAAAGAGAGAGAGACAAAAAAAGAAGAAAAACAAAGACCAAAACAAATGAACAAATAAGCAAAAAACAACAATATAAAAAACCTTGTAAAGTTCCTCTGCTGTTCTCAGTTCTGTGGCAGTGTCCAAGTCAGGGCACCAAACTCTGCTGGGCAACCCCACCAAGTCTGCAGTAGAACCAGGTGATCTGGTGGCCTCCAAATGTGTGGGCAGGAGCCAGTCTCCAGCCGGCAGCTTTCTGGATGTGCTGTGTTGACCTGCCCATGTCTCCCTCAGACACAGCCCAGTGCTGGCTCCAGTCTCATGGACCAGTGACTTCTCCCAGGCATTGTACAACCTCTTCAGTTCCACCCCTCGCCCCTTGAGCTGACAGGTCCTTCTCATCTCCCATCGCTGGTCACTAGGTGTGGGAATGGGGGAGACACTGCTGTTCACAGACTCACTGCTGTTAGCACTGATGCACTACCTGGAGACAGGCCAAGGTTGCTTAATCTCCGTTCAATTTTCTCTATCACAGGGTAAGCGCTGTCTTTCCACTCCTTGCTCTGTGACAGTCCGAGGATGCTTAAATCCGTGTTCCTCTCATGCTGCTGGCCACAGGACAGGAGGGGTCCTGCTCACTAAATTCACTACTGTCACTGAAATGCCTAAACTTCTTGTCACTAGAGGTTACAGTTAGCTGCTATGGTGCACAACACACACACACACACGCACACACACACACACACACACACACACATACACACACACAGAACTGGCGGCCCAGCAGGGAGGGAGCAGGTTTTGGTCACTTGCTTCTTTCTGTGTGCCAGTGAAGTTTGCTGCCAGGCTGCAGTGTCCTGTGTTTGCAGCAAGGGAAAAAAGGCAAGGCACCTTGTAGGACAAATGTATCCTGTGTGGCTTGAGTTTGCCACACTATTGCAGTCCATCATTTGGGGGGAGGGAAGGAATTTCCAGAATGGCAGTTCCTGCTCTGAATGCAGGTGGCAGACCCATAGGTAGTTCTGTGGTCTTCTTTGCTTTTTTATAAAGTGCTTTGTCTATGTTTCCTTTGATTTATCAATCTCCTATTTCACATTGATTCTGGCATCATGATGTGTGTCCTTCCTTTTCTTCCGGTTGCTATGTTTTAACTGATCTTCTCTGGGCCGCTATCTTGTAGCTCCTCCCTTCATTAGCAGTGCTGTCTCCCCAGTGGGGATCTTGGTTTTGGTTAACTTTTCTTTTGGACAGATTCAGTTCTGATTAGGAGACTATATTGCTACATTTAGATATTTTTGTTTGAGTTTCACATATCTAATTTCCATAAAAATAAAAATGTTGCTCACAACAGGAGAAATAGATATATATACACAATAAACTTCATTCTTTTAATTTCTCAGTGTTATTTATTCTGTCATAGGTAATTCAAAACTATGTAAAGCACATAAAATACCCTATAAATCATAAAATAATTTCTATAGCATGCACGACTCCTTACATATAAATTTCTTTTAGAGTATGAAAATGTCACTTGCAAAATCAAGGTAAAGTCTTTGCTGAGCAAATTAAACAATCTCCTCATAATTAAAATATTTTATATTTATATGGCACTTTGCAATTTTCAAAGTACTTCATATACATTATGTCATCATGCTTTTAGCAAAATCTTCTTTCATGACAAATTTGTACATGAAAAGGCATTCAGCTACTACCAGTAGACGCGTTAGAAATGAGAACACTGATGATAGGCTGACCTTGATTAGTCAGAAGACAACAAGGTTCAAGGAGTCAAGATGGGGGCGTTGCAGTGAGGGAATGTACCACGTTGCTCAAACCATTTGCAGGAGAGAAATCGAGTCCTGTAAGGCTGAAGCTGAAGTGCGTTGGATTATTAGTGGGAGAGAAAGAGGCGGAGCAGTCGCTGAGAAACTGCGGGCAGCGGAAGACTTACTGTGACACTCAAGGAGCTTACCCATCAGGACTACTCAAAAGCATGTTCTCATTCCTCTTCCTAATTATGTGTCAGTAATTTTAAAGTCTGTTTTGGGTTCAAGCAAATCCTCAAAACGGTAAGCTTTGGGTTCCACAAAGTGTGAGCCACTCCTGATGTTGGAGACGGAAGCCCAGTAAAATTAGTTGAGATGTGAACTGGAGAGAAGGGGACACAGGGATGGCGGTGATCAGGGGACAGGCGCAGGGAGCTGGGTGCATGGGTGGGGCTGATTGAGGGCGAGAGTCATAGGAGCCTTGCAGTACAACCAAGGCCCCATGTGTAGAAGGGCTCCATACATGGGTTGTTTTTTGTTTTTTGTTTTTTTCACTGCCTTGAAGCTCTTGGCAACTTGATATTTTATGTTTTATATCAGACAATGGAGCTTACACGGGGGCTGTCCTGCCTGCTGTGGCCTCTCACAATCTGCGTCAAGTAGCCTGTTTCTGCTACTGTTTCCCCAGGCCTGTGATGCTTCAGGTTGACACGGCCTCTGTTCCCATCTTGCCACTACAAGCATCTCTGAGAGAAGCCTGGGTGTAGACATAGAAGTGTATGGGCTACATGTGACTTCATGCCGTGTCTTGGGGCTGAACATGCTGGCACATGGCCCTGCCTGGGCTCACAGTATCATATGACATTTGGTACGGTTGGCAAGAGATCATACGCTAGGAGGAGCCTGTAGTCAACCTTCAGCACATCACCAAACAGGTATACAGCGCTTCCTGACACAAGACACAAACACACTTGGGTTTCACTGGTCTTCTCAGGTGGGGGTGACAGATCCATGGAAAGGGAAATGCCTGACTGGATTCCCTGATGCAGTGCCTTGCAGACCTTTGACTGAAGCTGGTGTGTGAGGTCCAGGGATCCTGGAGGTCAGAAGGCAGCAGCCAGAGCACATGTGCCCTGTGTGGTGTGGCTGTACCTCAGCGTCTGCGAAGGTCATCTCTCTCAGGCCCTGTGACTGGGAGGATCATCACGTTCTCCATCCTTCCCATTTTTCTGATTTTAGTTTGCATTTCCCTCTTTGGCCAACTTAGGGCATCTCCTGTACGTAAGTACAGAATATACTTTTGTAATTTTTATAATTTTGGTGATGTTACTTGCAAGTTAAGTGTTAAATGTTTGCATTTAAAACTGGTTTTGAACAATATATGAATCAACGGTAAAATTTTAACATCTTAATTTTAGTATACAACAGGCTCCTCTTACCTGCAGAGGCTACATCCTCACGACTCAGAGGCTGCCTGGAATGCCAGCAGCACCACACAGTGTATGCACTATCTTTTCCTATATTTACATACCAATGAATAAAGTTTAATTTATAAATTAGGTACATTAACAAATTAATAGTAATAAAATACAACAACTATAAAAATATGGTGTAGTAAAAGATTTACAACTTATAAGTGTCTTGTATTTTGGAATTTTACATCTATTTTGAAGTTGAAGATGATCATGGGTCACTGAAACTGTAAAGAGAAAATTGCATGTAGAAGTATGTTAATTAAATATTGTGTGAAATGACAACACAATTACAGGGAATGAGACCATGGAAAATAGGGAAGGTGCTTTTCATGTGCCTCTAAGGGAAGTTTGCTCATAGCGTTTTTGGCGAAAGTCTTGTATTTTCATTTTCTACTTAGTTCTGCAAATTTTATGGTTGGCTTTTGTGCATATGTTCATGGGAAACATTGAAGCATATTTTGTATGATTTCAGAAAACAGAGATCAGAAAGAAAAAAGCTGGAGGGGACAGAAGTTGGGGAAACCATCCACTTGATGGACCGCATTTGACTTTATCAAATAGCCGGTATCACTTCTGCAGGAAAGTTCCTCTGATCCTTTTGCTGAAATCTGGTGTCAGACCAGTAGAGCCCTCTTCATAACTACGCTCATGCTACAGGGAAACTGGTGAAGCACGTATTTCATGCTTTATGTTTCTTCAGTGATGGTTTATTTATTTTCTCTACGAAGAGTCCTAAAGTTGGTGATATTTTAAACAGAGGAAGTAATTCAGAGGCTATAACTAAAGTCTGTAGGCGCTCTTATTCCTACCTGATGACCCTTCCCTCTAGTATGCCCTGGCTGCCTTGGACTTCCAACTATGTTTCTTTACTTGAACATTATTTCCAAACAATGTTCCTTCCCATGACTGATCGGAAGTGCTTGGAGCATGACAACTGGTAGCTGAAGTTCCTTTTTTCTTTCCTTGGGTTGGCTGCTACGATAGGTGTGTTTTACACCATTTCTCAGGATTTGCACCGGAGGTCATTCACTGACAACATGCCCTTAATTAGCTGTCCTCCTTTCTGCAATGTAGGTCCCCTCCTGTAAGAGAATTTCCTTTACTTATCAACCACCTTCTACTTAAGTATTTTGCTCAGTGTCAGCTTCTAGGATAACTAGAACTAAGGCAGATGCTGAGCGTCCATAAAAAGTAACAAGTGCCTGCTTTTCCTCACGATCTAGCTGTTTCTCTGCTGCATATTTCTTTAGTAACACATCATTCTGTGATATATTTGTGAGGCTTGTGCCTTGGTGAGGCCCACATGTTCCAGTCCCACCAACTTGTAACAGTACCCTCAGTGTTCCTGGAAAAAGTTACATATAAAAGCTGCTGCTAATTATCTGCCAATTCTGGAGTGAACAAGTGAAAGCATGGCTACACGTTCATCCAGTCATGATGGCTCAGAAAAGAATCGATATGGAAAGCATTCAGGGTTTTGCTATTATCTGCAATCTTTAATGAGGAGATTATGATTATCTCGGCATACTCCGGTCTGCCCAATTTTATTTTGGGCCTGGTGCTGTGTGGATGAACGTGTGTGATCAGCACTGGTGTGTGTGGGGGTACAAAGAACAATACCTACTTTGTCTTTCTTTGCATTTTTACAAGTCTTCTGGAAATGGCAGAGAAATGCTTCTGAAAACTGCCTGAAATGTTGGAAAAATATTAAGTGGACTTACATGGAGCCGCAACCCTTGACTCTCTGACCTAATGCTGAACATTTTTGACAGATCCAGAGGGATGTGGATTGTATCAGTGACTCAGCTGAGACTTGTTCTGTACTGAGAGTTTGGTTGCAGAATTTTCCATAGATGTGTCCTTTAACATTTGTCTTAGTGAGTGCTTGTGCTGAATTGAAAGCCAGTGGAATATGCCAGCTCAGGGCTTCTCAAATGAGAGGATCTCTGTTTCCTAGAGAATAAGTTTGGCTCACAAAAACTAACACCACCCACATTCCAGAACCACATCGGAACGTAGGCTCCAAGCAAATGCCTGCACATACCTTTGCCTTTGCAGAAGTAAAAAGGAGAATGTTTGTTAGTTTATCAATTTCCAGCTTGAGTCACCCGATTTTTTAGCCCACATCATTTTAATAATTATTTTTGTTTTCATTCCTCCTTTAAAACAACACACAGGTAACTGTGCAGATGCGGAGGGTATTTAAAAATACTGAAGAAGTGTCTGCTCATACAGCAGGAAGGAATAATGATTACAGAGAGCTTTCTAAAGTAGTGAAAGAAAAAATACAAATTTTACTGTTCTGAATTAGTGATTATTGCTGAGTTCACAATGGAAGATGAAAATGAGTAGATGGAATGAGGCAGTAGAGTACCTATTTTACAGCAGTTAAGAAATGAAACAAAAACTTGTGCAAGTTGTTAAATTTCCTACTCTGAGCTAACATTTGAGTTTAGAGGTTTTGTTATTTTAAGTTAGTAAGCATATTTGAAAGACACTTAATTATTTTCATTTTAAAAATCATGGGGGGGGGGAACTGCCCTTTAGCTCAGCTCTTTAAGTGCCTGCTTCAACAAAGCAGTCAGGCTCAGGTTGCTGTGGTTTGATCCCCAGAACTCAAGCCAGCCAAACCTGACCTAAAGGCATTCGGAGCAAAAAAAAAGAAATCCTTCTGCCGGCTGGGGAGATGGCTCAGTGGAATAAGCGCTTCCCTAGGAAGCACAAGGGTCTGAGTTCAATTCCCTGTTCCACAAAAAATAAATAAATAAATAAATAAATAAATACATCACCAGGTTTCAAAAAGATCTAAGACTATATTAGTTTCTTAATATTGCTGTAGTAAATTACTCAAAATTTGAGACAAGACAGATTTATTATTGGACAGCTCTGGGGGTCAGAAATCCAAAAGAGTTTCTCTAAGCTAAAAACAAGTTGTTAGTAGCAATGGGCTCCTTCTGGATGTTAAGAAAAATTCACTGCACTCTCCTGTCCCCATCATTTAATTGCATTTTGTGTTAACTGCTCTGGTAGAATGTTGATTTCCTTCTTAGCATTTATTCCAGTGTGTAATTAATTTGTAGAATTATTTGATTTAGATGTGTATCTCCCACCAGACTATAGCAGCTATGGAGGAAGGAACAGTGTCCACTGCTTCCTCCCTATTGTAGGCTGAGACCACACACAACGCCTGCCTTATAATAGACTAATAAGCGTTTCTGAAATGCATGCATAAACTCTTGGTTTCTGTATATTTGCCATGCACTTAACTTTTTCCTTATGAGCAACTTTATACCTCAAATGAATGTGGTTGCAAAAAGATTTGAAAATAGTTGGCTATCTATGAAACTTGATACTTACTACATTCAGCAAAGTGCTATTTACATAGATACAGGATGGACATGAGGTCCCCTGAGCGTGCTTTGAGTTTTAGTGGGTGTAGTGCTCCCTTAACGTGTGGTCCCCATCCTTCATCCATCCTTAAATCAAGCTATGAATGACTGTCTATACATTTCCTCTGAGTCAGTGCCCACTTAGTCATCCTCAAACTCTAGGTTTAAAGCACACAGTTGAATGCTATAATTTCTAATGGCATTCTTGGAGGGATAAAAAGAACCAAAAGAAGAGTAATCACATGACCAATAATTATATCATATTCATCCCTCCTGTATAACTTTATCTCTTACTTTTGCTAAAACATCATAGTCAGCACACTTGATTCCTCTTAAGCACTGAAACAGCTAATCTACTCCTATTTGCTGCTTTAACCTATTCTCCTATGAACAAAGGCAGGTCTGGCATAATATTTAAACATCTTCCTCTTGTGCCAGGCTCATTTTTCCTTATGGTTTTTCATTTTGTTTCTGCAAGATAAATCTTGACTTACATTTTACCAAACAATTTCCTCAGCACATTCCATTTGATAGGCTTTTATGTGACCACACCATTAAAGAAACCAGAAATAGATAGAAAGAAAGAAAGAAAGAGAAAGAAGGAAAGAAAGAAAAAAAAGGAAGAAGGAAAGAAAGGAAGGAAGGAAGGAAGAAAGAAAGAAAGAAAGAAAGAAAGAAAGAAAGAAAG
>NDGM011253990.1:0-39239 GCA_002564305.1 Octomys mimax | reverse complement strand
GTGGTGCTGGGGATTGAACCGTGGTCCCTGTGCTCTAGTTCAGCTTGTTCCAAGTAGGTGCTTATATATTCTAGGTGGACCTTCAACTCACTATAGCCCATAGTGGCCAGGAATACATGCCAACCCTCCTGTCTCAAACTCAAGGAGTTCTGGAATTATACACATGTAATACCATGCTCTAATTAGAAAAGACACATATTTCAAAATGATAAAAGAGTGAGTTTTGAATGTTCTCAATATAAAAATGTGATAGATATTTAGGTGAATGATTTCAACTCTGTCTAGCCCTATGTGTGAGCTGAAATCTCTGTCATATAAGTACATAAAATTGTTATATGTCAGTAAAAATGTATAAGAACATTTGAAGATAATAAATTTTACAAAATTAATATAGAACGACTTTCATACTTACCAAATTTAAAACAAGCCAACTCCTCCCAGAAGCATTTCCTCAGATAAAATTATGTCCTAGAATCTACTAGTTTGTACTGCCAAAGATCATAGCAGAGACTCTAGTCTGTGCGGTAAGAAGGTTTCAGAGAACAAAATATCAGATTGATCCTTTCCAAGATGCTTTCAGATTATGATGCTTATAAACTTAAATTCAACTAGGAGAAATATCTTTGCAGAATTTTAATTTTGCCAATATGCAGTAACACTTTCTGGAAGAAGACTCTAATTTAATCTCTCCTTTCTAAGCAAAAGAATGTGACTACATTCTTGCAAAGTTTAAAGATGTGGTATAATGGCCGCCCTTTTCACAAGTTCTTAGTTCAGATTTCCTAGAAGCAGGGCCTGAGTGATGGGTTCCTGTCCTAGTGTCTTACTGAGGATAAGCTTTCTGGTGATAGTTCAATGGAAATTTGGCAGAACACTTTAGGAAATGAAGGTAGGCAAGCTATAGCGTTAGCCCACCTCTAGACTCTGCTTGGTCCTCTGAGGGTGCTTGGGTGTACAATAATTCCAAGGGTGTCATTGTGAGCTGTATGAGCAGGCACTTGAGCATCAAAAAACTCTATTAAAGAAGACCTAGAGAAGTCCAATAGATATAGCATCTACTACAGCAGGGAAATGGAAGTTAAAATCATGGAAGGGCATTTTTTAAGTGATGATTAATGACACAGTCCATAAACAACAATTATCCATGAGGTAGGAGATAATTTTGGTATTGCAAATCTATGAAGAGCCATCACCAAAAAGCCTAAAAATTTGATAACACATTTTTAATTTTATGCTATATCAAATGAAGATTCATGAATAGTAAATGAATGAATCTATAATTCACTTCTTCTACCAGAAGATACTTTAAATATAACTTTACAGGATAAATTGTTAGAACCAGCTACAAGAAAAAGATTGGGGATGAATTTTTAAAGTGTAGTATATTTTGCTCCTTTTTGAAATAAAGTGAATATCCTAAGCATGCAAAAATTACATTAAAATCTCTCCTTTCATTCCCATTAATATACATATGTGAGATTGACTTTTGCACTTTGAGCAGTGACAGCATGAAAGAGAAGGGGGGAAACCATTTTAGATGACATTATTCCCTATAAATGGCAACCATTCACCCTGTATTAATAAAAAAGAGAAAAGGAATATAAATTCACTATAAAACTTAACTATTAATGGATGTAAATTTGTTCCAATTGTGTCTGCATTAGTGAGGGTTCTCTGGAGACATTTGAAAAAATAGGAGACAAAGGGAAGGGCAGAGAGAGAGAGAGAGAGAGAGAGAGAAAGAGAAGAGGAAATGGAGAGGAAAGGAAGTAAGAGGAGAGAGGAGGATGGGGAAGGGAGAGATTAGCTCATGTGAGATGAGCAATCCCATCACAGACCCTCTGCAATCTGGAGACAGTTATGACTCAGGTACCAAAGGCCTAAGAATCAGATAAGGTTACGAACTAATAGTTGTATCTGTTATTAATAACTAACTTATTTTACTACCTGTTCTGTATTCCCTTTGCCTTCAGAAAGTACTCCCAATTGTCATGATTCTGTACCTAGTGGGTACCTTACATCTTCATTCCCAAAGTTTGAAGACTACATAATCTCCCATTGACTTTAATTGCAAGGCAATGACTTAGAGATAACCTAAGGGATCTCTTATATCCCAGACACGCTCTTTCATGTTATCATTCTGGAGTACAAGTCCAATTTCTTCTTGGTTATCACAATTACTTACCCCAGGCAATATTTGAACCCTCATGTACCCAGTATTCTCAAAGACACAAAGAGCCCAATGTGGATTGGTGGCAGTCTTAACTTTCAGTTCAATAGAATTGTTTTAAGTGGCGGCAACATTCCTTGCACTGAAACTAAGACCTCTAGGGTTGAAACATATAGTTATAGAAATAGGTAGAGCTGTACAGTGGGACATAGAGTTTCATATCAGGGCTTCAGGACTGGCCTATACTGCTGGTAGAAGGGGACCGAGGAGAGGCCATAGTCATCCAGGCTGGTAAGTGGAAGTCCACGTTGCTAAACCCTTGCTTGAGACTGTGCAACCCCTGCCACCTTCTTCATGATCCTATTGGGTTAGGAAAGGTGTTGCGCCTTGGATCTAGCTATGACCTCAAAGCTTCATGTGTTCATAGGCGGACCTTTTTGGAAATGGCTGGATCAAGGGTGTGTGATCCTGGGATTAAGCACATGTGATAACTACATGTGCTTAGCACAATTGTGGGTGGGGATAATGGAAGCCTCACCTTGCGTGTGGGTGGTGCCATCAATAGGTTCATGGAATCTAAGGGAAAAAGAAGGAAGGCAGAGCTGCTGCTGCTGCTGCTGCTGCAGGCCACTTAGCCATGTCCTGACTGCCTTGCTGTGGAGGATTTCTTTTTTGTTGTTTCCTTTCATTTCCAATATCCACTCTGTATTCTGATTTGATTCCTGTTATGGAGAAGAAGAAGGAAATAGGAGGAGAAGGAGGAAGAGGAAAAGGAGAAAGAGGAGGAGGAGAAAGAGGAGGAGGAGAAAGAGGAAGAGGAGGAAGAGGAGGAGGAGGAGGAGGAGGAGGAGGAGGAGGAGGAGGAGGAAGAGGAATCAAAGTCCATCTTTATTTTTATCCCCAACCCACAAAGCCAGTATTTATTTTCCAAAAAATGAATCCACTCACTTTCTCAGGCCAGTTTTCTTTTATGTACAAAGAATCAATCCCTTTTTTCCTTTACAAGTATATGTTTTAATTTTTCTTCTTTCTTCAGTTGTCCTCCTTCTATTAATTATTTGTAATTATTGTGACATATTTCACTCTTGTTTTATGTTTGCTTTTTCTTGAGATACTAGGATTGAATTCAGGACTTTGACACTGAGCTACATCCACAACACTTTTTATTTTTTCATTTTTGTTTGTTTACTTGTTTGTTTTCTTTTGAGACACATTTTCACTGAGTTGCTAAGGGTGCTCAGAGTTGGTTCAGACTTACCATCTTCTTTAGCCTCACCGATTGCTAGCATTAGAAGCCCATACCACCAAGAGTGGCTAATACTTCTCTGGTGTATAATTCCTCTTACTCTTTCAGCAAATAATTTTTCCCTTCCCTTTTCCATTCTCTCAAAACATAAGTTATATTTAGCTTTTCTCTCCCTATTCCAAAGTCACTACTCCTGTTAAGATTGCTACTGACATTCACTTACATTCAATATTCTACTTTGGGCATTCATTTTATTGATCTGATAGGGCATAGAGTTCTTGGTTAAAATGTCTGCTTGATTTTGAATTAAGAACATTCCAATTTTCTAGTTTTGTTTTTCTAATCATTTGACAACTCTTTCATACAATTATTTGCTGGAATTGTCCCAACAATTCCAGGAATTCAGAATTCTGTCTTTAGCCATTATCTCTCCCTTGCTCCAAAAATGTGTGCATGAACTCATCTCGTCCTGTAATTTTGCATATTTTTAGTTCTTAGTGTTTTCTAAATTTATATCACTAACCCTAAAATTATAACTATAGACATAAAACATCCAATTAAAATCTCCTCTTGAATAACATTTAAGGATCTCAGACTTTTGCATATTTGTACAATGTGACAAGGGAAATCTCTGATCTCCAAATCCATTCTAACTCAATTGGTGTTTTGTATCTTATTAAGTGGTGCTACTGAATTCCTAATTGCTCATCCCAAGAGTGTGGGATTACATGTGACTCTACTCACTCTTACAACCCAGGAAAATATAGGGAAAAACAGTAAAGATCATCTGGTGCCTTAAAAATCATGGCAGAGAGGTGTGCAGATAGCTTAGTGGTCTAAGCACCTGCCTGGAAAGTGCAGGGACTCAGGTTAGACCCCCAACACCATATGCTATGCAGGCCCTGGAACCGTACTGACCACTGAAACCAGGCATGGTAACACACACCTGTAATCCCAGGGCTGGGGAGGCTCAGACAGGAGGATCACTACAAGTCTAAGCTGCATAGAAAGATCCTATACCAAGTAAGTAAATAAATAAAAGATTTTTTTTTTAAATAGCAGAATTTTCCAATGCCCTTCTTTCTTTTGGTATTTGTCAAGCTACAGGCAATTGATGCTAAGACCTTACCATATTTCATAGACCCATACTTGAAGGGACCTGAGTCCCTGAATCACATATATGAAAGAAAAATTTCCATGGGATCTACACAAAAATAATAAGCACATTAGCCTCTTGTATGAATGAGAAATGAACATTTGCTAGTTCAAACTACTGAAAATTCACTTCACCATGGCTTTCCTTATAACTATGGAAGTTCTTCATGAGAAAGATGATGCTATTTGTCCATTAAAATAAACACAAATTTCATTGCAATTAATTTCCTCCTTGGGCAGTAGGAAGTAAAAGAATTTTAAAAATAGGTCTCAAATGGAAGGCTACTGAGCCACATTATGAGGAAAACAGTAAGAGCCATGTATACCAACTTGAATCAAAGGCCATATGCTTGCTTATCCTCCTAAGAAAACATACAGTAATCCTATCTCCTGGCTTTTTGGAGCTGCTGATTAGAATTCCTTATACAAAAAGAGCTGTCAGTGAAAGAAGTTGCTTATTTTTAAGGAGAGATGGAAAAAATGTAGAAAGTACACCATCAAGAGTACTATAGAATTGAAAAAGCTGATTTCTCTAGATCATACACAGTAAAAGTAAAAACAAAAGGAAAAAGGAAAATAAATGTTCAGGATAAAAGAGTTTTGAGCAAAAAGTTCCAAGAAAACTTTTAAATTAAAGTAACTCATTTGAGCAGAAAAAATATCTAATTAAGAATATTACCCAAGATCTTTGTTGTATGTAGCCTTATGGTGGCTACCATTAATCAAGAAAGAGGAGAATGGTTATAACAAAGAGAAAAGTCAAGCTTTGGGAAAGAATTTTAGGTGCAGCTTTTGTATTTACTGGCACAAGGAACTGTCTGGAAGCAAATAGATAAAAAGCTTCCTAAGTTTTGGAGGAAATTGTATTGCCAACGAAACTGCAAGCGTGGTCTAAAAATAGTCTATGACTGTTTGCTGAGTCTTAAAACCCTCTACTAAAATAACCCAGGGGTATTTGATGAGCTTCTGTCATGGAGCAGCTGCTATAGCTATGTTTCCCCGAAGAGGACATATTCCCTATCATCCACTTTAGATATGGCCATGGAGAAAAATAGATAAGGAAGTACTTCCTAAGAGGTAAAGGAAAGAAAATTGAAAAAATACTTTTAAAGGCACTTTATTAGGGAACAAAACCTGGGCCCATAGGACCTTTTCTTAGTCCCAGGTAATAGTCTTAAATGCATGCCTATAATATTTGAATTACTGCCACAAAGCACTTACTAAATCATGTTTTCCGTTGTGCTCTTTCTGAGCAAATTTTGTCTCAATAATCATGCCCTCATTTTGTCTGTATGTATTGGGTATAGGAAGTCCCTGCAAATAATTGTAAATAACATGGCTTTTCATTGGCCATGAGAAGACATGTAGAGCAAACAGAGAACTGCCTATCTCCTAAATAACATGGGCTACTCATTGTATGGGACTATTAGATGGGATTTTAAATTATCTCACTTACAAAGCAAGTCACTGTGTTCCATGTCCTGTCATGGATGCTTAGTTAACAGATTGCTTTATGGTGGTGAAGACCAGCTAAATTTTGAATCGGATGTTTTGTCTTTTTGTTTTTCCTACGCATCCAGGTACACTGCAGCTCCAGTTGAGTTTGTGGTTAGATGAAGTCACGCAATTGAATTTTCTCCAAAAGGTTAAAGGTAGAAATACTATACAATCTTCTAGAACTGACTCAAAACCTAAAGTACAGTCCTACATTCTCTCTTCCCACACGGGGTATAGAGGTAAGGATCTCAGGGCTCAGTGAAACGGAAGGTATTGGTCAACGTCAACGCATTGGTTGGTAGAAACTGAGCGGAGAAATATCTACACGTTCAAGAAACTTTTCTACCCAGACCCTAGGATGCCATGAAGTGGTAAAAATAATGATTTTTGCCAATAAAATGCTATATTTATATATTACAGAGTCATTTTTCTCTGGTGACAGGATAAGTGTTATTATATTTTTATCATATTTCCAAGCAACACACCACTAGCAGTTACTTGAGGGTAGTACAGAGGCTTAGTTCTTTCCCTGACAATTCATTAAACTGTTCCTTAGCAAAAACACTGCGATAAAATTTGCTAAAGTACAAGCATATTTTGTCTTACTGCCCTAGAGTGATGAGTTCAGCGGCATTGTAACTCTGAAGAGTTAGGATCTGATATTGGGGAATAATTGTGGTTTTGCTTCACAGATTTTAAAAAGGTGTTAAAATCAGTGCTGCCTGTCTAATATTTGTGTAAAATTAATTAGTTTGTTATCTTTAGGCTTGATAGAAGCTGAAAAATATTATCCAGATCAACATAGTATCAGGTCAATTTAAATAGAGATCAAATGCTCTGGAATTTATTTGATTGAAATATTTAGCAAAACCCTCACTGCATTAGGAAACAAACACTATATATATTTTTTTTTCAGGAAGAAGTTTATTTACAGGTCATCTTCTCACACGTTAGGCCAGCTGAAAGAGGTGGGAGAGATTTCTAGACGCCTCTCCAGGGCCTTCAAAAACTATATTCTAAAGATAAAACAAGAATTTAGCAAGTATGACTAAAAATTAAGTTAATTCTTCAGGGATTTATTCACACCATCAATTTTTATTCTTGTTAGCACCATCACTTATGAGACAAATTTTTAAGTGTCACGTTCGTGAGTATACTTCTTGATATGATTTCTATGACATTACCTGTTATAGTATGGACCTGGGGTGTCCCCAAAAGTTCATGTGTTCAACCTTTGATCTTTAGCTGCTAGAGTCTTTGGAAGGCATTGGAAACTTGGGGAGGTAGGACTTAGTCGAGAAAGTGGGAGTGTGCATTTGAATGGGTACATCTTATACCCAAACTCCCACCCTGCTTCTTCCTCCCTTTATTTCTTTCCTTCCTTCACTTTAGTGGTTACTAGATGGTGAGCAGTTCTACTTCACTTTGCTTTATTTGCAGTGATTCTCTGCATGATAGCTCCAAAACAAACAACCCAGCAGTCCTAGATAGAAATTCTGAAAATTTAAATTAAAAAAATCAAATTTAAATCAAAGTAAACCTTTCCTCTTTAATGTTGCTTTTTTTTTTTTTTTCTTTTTGCATTTTGGCATATCAACATACCTATACTACCACGGGAAATTGAAACTGAGAGTGGTGTCATAGAAGTTTCTACCTAAATTTCAGAGTAAGGCCTAGGAGGTCAGGTAATGTGAATAGCATTGAGTTTCCCATGGGAAGGCAATGTGTGAACCTGAGTGAAGCTGAATCTACACGTGAGAACACATAGAGTTAAGAATTGTCCCTGGGCATGATGGTACACACCTGTAATCTGAGCACACGTGAGGATGCCGCAATTGGTTTGCAAGCTCAAGCCACACCTGGGGGGCCGGGGAGATGGCTCAGTGTAATAAGTGCCTCCCTGGCAAGCACAAGGGTCTGAGTTCAATCCCTGGTTCCACCAAAAGTTTAGATAGATAGATAGATAAATAGATAGATAGATAGATAGATAGATAGATAGATAGATAGATATCAAGCCACACCTGGGATACCTAGTGCAACCTGGCCTCAAGACTCCTTCTACCAAACACACATCAGAAAAAAAGTATTGCTAGTAATGTGAAACTTCTGCTGAGGAAAATTTTAAGCAGCAAGAAACAGAGGCAGCCCAAGAGAGGAATTGTGTGGACTGCAGCTTCTAGAACACAGAACGAAGTCTGCTACCTATTCATGCTACCATGCGACCCATAAAATGTACGTAGAAGTACAGTACCTGATGCTTTTCCTCCTGGGTATCTGTCTAGTTTTGGTCTAATCATTGTGTAATAATTTTTCCCTATCTTCTTTTTTTGAGGGGGTACTAGGAATCAAACTCAGTACCTCGTACTTGCCAGGCAGGTACAGCGCTACTAAGCTATATCCTCAGCACCTATATCTTTTAGGAATGAAATGTCCACCTCAAATACTTACATGTTGAAAGTATATAACCTAATTTTATGTTATTCGGTTTGACTTTGAGTGGCTTTGCTGTGGACCACAGCGAAGGGTTTGTCTTGAATCACAGAGGATACTGTGAAGTTGAGCTCTCAAGTAAGGCTGGACTTTTGAAAACTTGAGGAACAGTGTAGAAGAACTAAATGCATTTCACATTAAGATGGACAGGACGCCTTTGGGCACCAGAGGAAGAATTATGTTATGGTTTGGAAATGGATTTACCTTCAAAATCTCATGTGTTGAAAGCCCATGGTGCTACAGGGAGGCAGTGGAACCCTCAGGAGGAAGGACGTACTTAAAAAAGCAGATCACTGGAGGTGCATCTTTAAAGACTATCCTTTGTCACTGGCCTCTTCCTATTTATTTGTCGACCACCACAGCTTGAGTCCTCTCTACAAAATGCTCTGCTTAGCACTGTCCAGAAAGAACAGAGAGGCAACAATGGATGAAAACCTTGAGCCAAAATAAATCTTTCCTCCTTTAAATTTCTTTCCTCAAGTATTTTGTCACTCAATGGAAAGCTGACTAACACAGCATGCGAATCATAATTTAACTCTATATTTAAAGAATTATACTACTTTCCCCAAATGTACTTCCTCCTTAAATGTTGGAATAATTTCTAAGATGTATTCTGTCCTTTCACTTTAAATAAAAACACAGATTTCAGGCCATTTTGATAAATATTTTATGAGTAAAATTTAAATGTTTTCCATGTGATGGATAGCAATGTTTTCCATTGCTATTAATGACATAAAATCTTTCATCAAATTGAGAAATCTGCCTAAAAATACATTTTATTATACTGAAAATAAAAGCTTTAAAATTAGTGGAAATCTCTAAATTAATTATTCTGAAATATATACTTTCTTGTGCATGTCAGTTGTAAGACAAAATAATCTTCAAATTCTCCTTTATCTTTTAGCTCCATGTGAAATACAGGTATTCTACAGTTTTAAATTTAATGTCAAAAAGAAGTTTTAGGAAACGGAGTGGACAAATTTAAAAGGTTCAGACGCAGGTTATGTGGTTACTAAATTTGGCGACTACTCTGAGACAGATGCTCCTGTGGAAAACATGAGATAAGGGCGTGCAGCTCAGAGGTGATGCTCAGTGCTCACCCAGAGAGCTGGAAAATAATGAGCTTGATCCCAAGTGTTCATCTTCCAGATCCTCTGAGATCTACAAACTATCTTGAAGGATGATGAAACTGTTACTGTGAGCAATAGAAAATGGAAGAAAACGACACAGAACAGTCAAGAGGAATTGCAGGTATGATCTTTCTGTCTCTTAAACTAACTGCAAGACTGAAGCAATAAATGCTTTCTCTACAAGTACCCCGTCAAGGATGGGACATTTTTTTCTATTTTATTGACAGATGAATTTTCACAATATATTTTTTCAAAAATTAATAAAAGAAATTAATGTTGGATTTGGAAAGCCCCCAAAGTGGTTAGATCTCCGGCAGGACTGGTTTGACCTCTTATTTCAAGTCTCTCATGGGGGCATCTTGCTTAGAATAAGTGCTAAATGAAACATGCTAAAACCAAAAGGTGAGCAAGAAAGGTAAGATGAGTGTTAGCCTGGTGTCTCGGCACCAAAGTGGTGACACGGAAAGGGTGTCTAAGAGCAAAGTAGACCAAAAATACTGCCTTAGACCAAAAATAACATTTTATGTTGATCATGGCAATCTGCCTAAGGACCACCATTAAGAAGTCTCTAAACTACCACTTAAATCTGATAAGAAATAGCACCAGCAAATTATCAGCTCCTTGAGAACAGATTCCAGTTTAGCTTCATCTTTATGTTGCTAGCACGTTATAAATTATAAATCTGCCTATGAATGAATTAAGAGGGGAAAATGGTATCGTGTGGAAAGATGGCTCATGGGGATCATTTGGCCTTCTTATTTGTTTTAAGCACAGAAAGAAAGGGCGTGATGTGGTCAGTCTCACTCTGGTTGTAAGTCTGTTTTAATCTTCAAAGGATTTTCCTGTTAGAATTTGTGTTTCAGTTAAATATATAGGATCAGTTTTATTCCTACAAATCCATAAATCTATCCATATCATGAAAAAATATATTTGTTAAGAATTAGAAAAAAAATTCACTTTTCAAGGTAAATTAAATTGCATCATGTCTTTCTTTGCATAATGATGAAACAAGGCCGGGGAAGTAATTGTAGAACAGATGTACAGAAAGAACACAAGAAGCAATCTGTCATTCCTGCAGCATCTTTCACCACCACTGACTTTCTTTCTCCCAACCCTCTCTGAACTTGTGTTTGTGCCTGAATGTGTTTGGCTTCTACTGTTGGTATCCAAAAGCAAGATAAAAAGATATAGCTGCTTATATGGGCTCAAGAAAAAGGAAAAGTTCTTTTTGTTCAGGAGTATACTTCTAGATTTTTTGTCTGGAGGTTCTGATCTTTAGATATTACACCAGCAATGGAGTTCAATAAATGTATTATTTCTCTTCTTTTAGAATACTTGTTATAAAAATGAGGTATAAAAAGTAAAGCCATATTAATTTGCTGAACTGTAAAAGGTTCAAGTTAAAAACTTCTGACATTGCCAGTACCTCAGATAACCCATTACTATTATGGAGTACTGGGCTATATTGGATTATTTTGCTGAATTCATGTACCTACAATATTTTAATGGCAATGGATTACATATGTCTGACAAAACCAAACAAGAAAAGGAGAAACAAATGAAAGATATCTGTATATACAAAATAATTATGATAGATGCACAGCTACTTTCTCTTAATTCAATGATAAAAAAGATTTGTGCTAAAAGTTTTTGGACAGGATATCACATCTGTGTCTTGTACTATGAATAACCACTATGAAGACAACAATATTTAGTGTATTAATTATTGAAACTGTCCTATGAATTGGTTTTAAAACTGCCTTATTGCTATTTGTTTCTCAATAAAATTAATAAAAAAATAGAATCCTTAAAAAAATAGAATCCTTGTAAAATACATTACATAGAAAATAAATAGAAAACAATTAACAAACAAAAAGTTTTCACGTTGTACTAAAACTATGCATTTTCTGATCAAGCATACTAAATATAATAAATATTATTAGGAAAATTTAAACATATTTAAAAACTAAAATGTGGTATTTCAAAAGTGAGTTATAAAGTTGAATATTAGTATAGTACTAAATTGAAAGTTAAGTTCTTGGGGGCCTGCCCCTTAGCTCAGTTCTTTAAGTGACTTCTTCAACAAAGCAGTCAGGCTCATGTTGCTGTGGTTCGATCCCCAGAACTCAAGCCAGCCAAAGCTGCCCTAAAGGCATTTGGAGCAAAAAAAAAAAAAAAGAAGAAGAAGAAAGAAAAGAAAGCTAAAATGATGAACTATAAGTAAGTTGAAATAAAAAATATTCAATCAACATTCATACAACCAAGCAGAAGAATAATGTAACAAAAATGAATATCATCTAATCCATGATAAAGATAGACAACATAAATAATTATACCTGCAATTATCTAATTTTAAGTGAAATTATGGTTTGAGTTAATTAGTTTAATTAGTATATCTGTTAATTATATAAAGTCATTTAATTATTTGTTTTTGTTGAAGAAGTGATCTGGTAATCATGTGTAATCACAACACCAAATGTAATATGAGCACTCATTTATTCTTCAAATAATATATACCAGAATTGAAAGGAAAAAACATCAGAAAAAATGTTTTCAAGAAACAATTCATGTTTGACAGTTGTTCATGTGTGCAGCAACTGTTACAGCAGAGCATGTTAGAATTTCTTGGGAAGTTGAAGCAGGAGCCTTGCTAGAGCCCAGAAATTCCAAATTAGCATGGGTAATGTAGCAAGACACACTCAAAGCAAAAAATTCCACAAAATAAAGTCAACAATGAATACACAATTGAAAGTGTTTTATATTTTAACCTAATTTTCCAAATAAATACTAGCACTGAAAAATTATAAATCAATTCCCTGAGTAATCTCTAATGTCTATGATAATAATTAATTTCTATTAATAGAGGAAGCTTAATGTTACCTTTAGATTCCTTACCTTACTAAACAAAAATTAAAAGGTAAAATTTCAAAAAATCAAAAATATTTACTAAATTATCACCTCATATTTATGGCACTGAAAGTCATATAGACATTTCTAAGTTCAGAGCCAATCACTTTTAATTGAAAAATTAATTTAGCATGGACTAATTATTAACCTAGAAAAAGACAATTCACATTTTTTGTAATAAATAAAAATATATTTGTATATTTTATAAAAGTTAATGTATGACAAACATTTAGGTTTACAATGAAAAATAATAAAGCTTATTCTAGTTACATAAATCATACATATGGTAGTAGCTATACGCGTTGTAATATATTTGTTCCTCTAGTAAAACCCTGAATAATACACATACTGAAATTCAATACATATATTATATTAAAATTAATTTAGACATAATATTCTTTTTAATTATGTGCAGCAGGCATCTAATTTTTTAAAATAATTTATTTGTTTTAAAGAGAAAAAATAGCAATGAAACTGTTTAAAAATAGGTTAGTAGGACAGTTGCAATAAATAATAGATTGCATATTGTTGTAGTCACAGTATTTATTCAGAGGACAAGATGCAGACATGATATCTTGTCTAAACAATACTAATACAAACCTTTATTCTCACTGAACTAAGAGAAATTATCTATGTATCTATTTTAACTACTTTGCATATACATATATTTTTTTTCACCACAAAGTGGTCCTTAATTTATATCCCCCTTTTTTGTTTCATTTTGTCAGAGATGGGTGTTCCATTGCTGTTAGAGAAGCCATATTTGAAGAAGTCTTTAAAGGAATTCTCATACTTGATGCCAGTTCAAATATTGTAGGTACTTGAATTCAGCAAAATAACACAATATAGTCCAATAGTCCATAATACAGCAGAACTGACAATTGTCAAATGTCGTTGCCTTGAGCCTTTTACAGCTCAGTATATTCGTATGGCATTACCTTTTACACTTCACTTATAATTTTTTGCTGGATGGTGAAGACCAAGTTAAAGCAAGACATATATAATTAAAAATGTAACTTTTGTATTTGACAAGGTCAGTGAAATCCTCTCAGGATTTACCCTGAAACTATGTACAGCACCTTGGAGATCTTTTCTCAGTGCCAGTCATCTGGATAAGTCATGGCCATTGCTTGACCAATTTGCTCTTTGTGAAAGCCTGAGAGAATTTTCTCTCTAGGTAGCTCCCTTTAGGCATACTCTACACCACCAATCACTTTCCTCTGTGGCCCCATAATCTCCTGGATCAGAAAATTAGGGACACTACTGAGTGACAGAATGTCACAGCAAAGGTTTTCTTATGTCAAGTCCTCGTTGACTTTGAAGGGCTAGGGCCAAAATATTGGCTATCCTTATAGCTCCTCTATCTAATATTTTTTCTGCAAACTGTAGTTGTTAAACATCCAAAAGAGAAGCTTAATGAAATTATTACCATATAACAGAGGCAATTAAGCTTAACATCACTATCTGTCTGAATATCAAATGCATTAGACATAACACAGAACTGTGATTTTCCAAGAACCATGGATATTCTAAACTTTAAATCCCTATAGAATGTGGAAAAAAATATACATTTTTATGCAGAAATTTAGAAATCAAACCATACACAACAATGTAACAGGACAATCCTATGACTTCTTTTTGTTCTCTCTTGTCTTCTTTATTACCTTTTTTAAAGAAACATTTACTTTGGAAAGAGTATAAAAATAAATGATATGACATTAGAAGCAGTACCCACTTAGAAGACCAGAAAGATAGGTATTTCAAGCATGGTTTTAGTATTACACATTGCTATCCTCAGTGTAGTTGCTTATTTCACAGATATCAGCACACAGAGTTAGTCAGGGTGAGATTTCTACCCATTAACTTCTATTTTCAAAAATATGATGGAGACTCTTAAGACCATTGCCTTAAGCAGCTCATTTATATAAATATATGGTTTTGCCCCTGCCATATTTCCTAGATTTTCTCCTTTCTCTCTGTTTAATCCTTAAATTCTCGCTTTCCATTTAACAGTGTTATTCCTTTCAATTTTTATTTCTTCTTTTGAGTTCTTTCGCTAGGGAGACTATAGGACATTTATCCATGTGAGTCTGGTTTATTTCACTTCTGAGTATATCTTCAAGTAGCATCCACTTATATATTAAAACTTCAAGTTTGTCATTCTTTATAGCTGAGTAATACTCCATTGCATAAAAACACCACATCTTTTTCATCCGTTCCTCACATAAGAGGTATTTTGGTTGTTTCCAAAATTTTTCTACCACAAATTGTGCTGCTATAAATATATATATCACTATGATATGATGTTTTTAGTTCTTTTGGGAAAATTCCCAGAAGGGGGATAGCTGGATTGAATGGGATTTCTAGTCCTAGTTTTTTGAGGCAACTCCACCCTGATTTCCAAAATGGGCGCACCAGTCTATGTTCCCACCAGCAGTGGAGAAGGGTTGCTTTTTCCCCACAGCCTCTCCAATATTTGTTGTTGGTTGATTTGTTTATGATAGCCATTCTTTCTGGGGTGAGATGGCATCTCAGTGTTGTTTTAATTTGTATTTCACGAATGGCTAGTTATGTGGAGCATATTTTCATGTATTCATTAGCTTCTATAATTTCTTCCTCTGGGAAGCGTGTGTTCATCTTGGATGCCCATTTTTGGAATGGATCTTTAAATTTTAGGGCCCTAATGTTTTATTTTTGTGTTCTTTCTTTTTTCTTTAGGACGGGGTCTACAAGGTCTACAGGGTCTCACTGTGTAGATCAGACTCATAGTGATCCTCCTATTTACAGCCTCCCAAGTACAGGGATTACAGGCCCACAGCACCACGCCTAGAATGCTCTGGGGACGGAGCTGGCACCACAGGCCTAGGGATTGAATCCCAGGCCCCTGTGCCTGCTTGCAGTGCTTTAATCTTCTGAGCTATTTGGCCAGCCCATCCTAATGTTTTTCAGTTCTTTATGAATTCTAGATAGAAGAACTTTGACTGAGTGCTTATTAATATTTTTTCCAAATTTGTGGGCTATCTTTTTACTCTGTTGGAAATTACTATTGATTTGTAAAAACATCTCAGTAAGAGGAGTTTCAAGTCACTAAGTCTTTAAAGTATTTCCCGTAGAGTTTGTTTTTTTTTTTTTTGTTCATGAACTGTTTGCCTACCTCTATGTATTCAAGATTTCAACCTAATTTCTCTTCCAGGAGATTTAGTGTTTCTCTTTTAATATTTAGATCTTTAATCCAGTTTGAACTTAGTTTAGTGCATGGTGAGAGACCCAGATCAAGTTTTAGCTTTTGGCATATATATAGCCAGTTTTTCCAGCACCATTTTTTAAAGAGTCTATCTTTCTTCCAGTAAGCATGTTTGGCCCCTTTGTCAAAGATAAGGTGGCTGAGTGTGTTTGTAGTTGCACCTGCATCTTCTAATCTACTCCATTGAACTTCAGGTCTAATTTTTTGCCAGTAGCATGCTGATTTTATCACAGTAGCTTTGTAGGATAATTTCAAGACAGGAATTAAAATGCGTACTGCCTTGTCTTTGTTGCCCAGGATTACCTTTGATATTCTAAGTATTTTTCTTGTTCCTAATAAATTTTAGGAATGGTTTCTCTAGGTCTCTGAGGTAGGTTGGTGGTAGTTTGATAGGGGTTGCATTAAATCTGTATAACAATTTTGAGTATGTCCATCTTCAAAATGTTGGTTCTTCCTACCCAGGAGCAAGGAATATCTTTCCATTTTCTGAAATCCTTTACAATCTCTTTTTCAGAGTAGTGTAATTTTCATTGAATAAATATTTTGCTTCTTTAATTAGATTAATTCCTAAGTATTTCATTTTCTGTGGTGCTATTGTAAAAGACATTATTTCTCTAATTTCTCTCCGTGTGTTTGTTATCTCTGTAGAAGAATGTTTCTGACTTTTGGGTATTGACTTTGTATTCTACTATGCTACAGAATTTGTGTATTAATGCTGATAGCTTCTTGGTGGAGTTTTTTGGGTCTTCCAAGTAGATTATCATTTCATCTGCAAATAATGAGAGTCTAACTTCTTCTTTACCTATTCTTATTCTTTTTATTTCTCTCTTTTTTCTACTTGATCTAGCAAATGATTCCAGAAGTATATTGAACAGGAGTGCTGATAGAGGTCATTCTTGTCATGTACCTGAACTGAGCACAAAATATTTTGATTTTTCCCCTTTTAGAATTATGTTAGCAGTTAGAATATCATAGATGGCTTTTATCAGATTGAGGTGTAGGCCATCAATAGAGTCAATAGAGAAGTAAGCACTGTAATTGTACCTGATTGTGTAGTTTAGAAACCTTTAAAGTTGGAAAAAGTCGGGAGATGCAGACAGGAGAAGCACTAGAATATTGTAAACAGGGCTTGACTGGCAATTCTATTTGGAGCTCAGAAAATCACAATGCAGATAGGAATCCAGACAGTTAAGATTTTGTTGTAAGCTTTCAAAAGGGAACAAAAGAACTCTTTTGAGAGATTAAATAGATGTCATTCATATTATGTTTTTCTAAATAATCTGTCTACACTGTATACATGCCCTAAGATTTTGGAAGGAGGTGAATCCAGTGACTATGAGTTAGTTGATCTGGTGCAGGAAATTTCAATGAAGCCCAGCATTCAAGTAGTGAAGTATTTCTGGCTGCTTTTAGCCATATCTGTCAAGAAAATCAGGAGCAAAAAGCAGAACCAAATATTTGAAAAAGTTAAATTTGCTCCTAAAAAGAGCCACATATATAAATTTGTGGCCAAAAGAGATGCAATTGCTAAAGAGGTTAATGCCATTAAGTAGAAATCAAGTACATTGTACTCAGAAGAATGATACTGTTGCAGTCGGGGCTTTGAATGGAAATGATTTAATACAGGACATATAATTTATTGTATTATTTCATAATATTTACCCAAAGAATCAAGTGCAAAAGCATGTGGAAGATCATTCCACACATTAGAGACTATAGAATCCAGCTGAGGGCCTGGAGCTGACAACAGTGTCCTGCAGAAGTGTAGCTGAAGACCTAGAGACCATGGTGGTATCCTCCACAAGTCCAAGTGGAGGCTAAGAGCCAACAACAATGTCTCATGCAAGTCTGCTTCATGGAGCTACACTGATAAGGCACAAAGATCAGCAAGTGAAAGCTAGGAAGTGTGTGCCATCAGGATGAAGGGCCTGTCCCTGAAGGCTAGGAAGCGACACTCAATGTAAGGACCAGAGTTCCCAAAAGTGAACCACAGCCACCCTCAGTGACAGAGAGCTCCTCTGACAATAAGTCAACTGAGTTTGTATAAGGAAAACTAGCATGAGAAGCTTTTCCATGAGAATTAGCAGCACATCAACCTCCCCTTCAGTTAGCTTTTTGAATGCTGTTAACAAAAATTCTCAGGTGGACCTTCACACCCAGCACCATACTGATTCAGTTTAGTTGTGTGTTACAAGTTTATCATTAGTTAATCCACCAAAGATTTCTTGTATGAATCTCAGAAATCAGCAAGACTCCAGTCATTGTGAGGTCAAGGCTTCAGAAGTATAAACCATCCATCTGAGAAGAGAGTCTCTGGGATTGCCTGAGGTAACTGATTACCCACAGTTTTTTCACCATGCTCAGCTATCCAAGAACTAAGAGACCATTGTTGCCATCATCCCAGGAGACCTGGCTACTTCTCACAATATGGGCAGACCTTGTCATCATCTATATGATGCTGGTTGTTTAGGCATACAGAATGTAAGAGTTTTAAGAACACAATGCTTCTATCCAGATTTCAAAGGAAGGCTTGGGAAGCCAGATAGTATACCCATGAAAGACAGGTCTACAAAACTTGAGATGAAGACAAAGGTGCAATGAAGACCTCAGAAAATTAGAGATGCAATGGCTGTAGGATATCTTCCATGGAAATCCATAAGTGAGCAAAATCAGCATGAAACAGGCCATGTTTTCTGCAAACTATGAGGCCATAGAAGTGGGGCTGTCTATGCCCTGTGGAACTTACATCTTATTGCTATATGCCTCAGACACCAGATATACAGATATAGGACTTAATGTTTGTCATTTGGTGTGTTAGTTCTGCTTTGGTCTTATATTTTTCTTTCCCCTATTCCTTCCCTTTAGAATACAAATAGTTGTCCTCTGCCATTTTGTGAGGATTATGTAACTAATAGTTTGAAATTTCAGGTGTTTACAGGTAAACATTTGCCTTCAGTCTCAAAGAAGCCTTTGAAATTGGGCTTTTGAAAGATATTGAAGCTGTAAAGACTTTGGGGAATGTGTTCATATATTTTCTTTTGTACACAAGGTAGTTATTCTAGGCAGAATTGTGACCCTTGGTTTATTCAGAGAAAAGTAAGGATATGTAGCTAACAAAGATAACCTGGATAATAAACTTGAGTGAGTTGAGAGTTGGTAGCTATTAGTGCAATTAACTTCTCAATGTTCCTGCCTTGGCTATGAGCTGTGCCCTTCATATCATATCTAGTCCATGCCACCTTTTCTCTGGTACTATTCCCTCTGTCCCACCTGTCACCATGAGCTACACTTCTACCATGACCTTCCTGCCCTAAAGACAACACAACAGATACCAACACCTCTGAAAAACTGAGCCACAATATATATATCCTCCTTAAGTTTTGAGTGTCAAATACTTTTCCCATGTAATGGAAAATTGGTTAATACAGTCTCTCACAAAAATATTTTGAATTTCTAACATTTCCTCTACGTTAACAAACTCCCTTGGTTTCAGAATATCAGATTCTCTTTATTTTCTTCTATTTATTATTTAATCTCAACTAATTGAAACTTTATTTTTTCTCTGCTAATTTAAACTATTTTTTTTCTTCAGTATTTTCAATATCTTTAGATTTCTTATCTCAGTCTAGGCCACAGAAGGCCTAGTCAATGAGGTACATATTTGAAATTTTAGAATCATTTTTAGATCTCACATAAGTGTAACATCAAGTTTGGTGGGCGAGGTCTAGTACTGCAAGATGTCTCTCATTCTCTGACATAGATCTGTGTGACATAAAATGGTCCAAAATATGGTCAGCATCAAAAAAATTACCACATTTTCATGGTAGAAAACATGCTGAAAAATTCTGAGGTGATCATCTAGTTTCTTTCTTTCTTTTCTTTTTTTTTTTTTTTGGCGGGGGGGACTGGGGATTGAACTCAGGCCCTTGCGCTTGCCATGGAAGCACTTATTCTACTGAGCCACCTCCCTGGCTCCTCTAGTTTCAAGTTAGATAAAATTAAGCTCAGGTTAAACGTAGGGCACACTTACAATTTCTTTTGTTTGGAAGTTTATTAGTCACCATGCTCAACTTCTTTAGTATCTGAAACACCTAACCTTTCTCTGTTGTCTGTGAGCCTTGAAACAAAATTCTAACACAATGACTGAAATGTGGGCCAGTTCACAAATGAAGGGTGCAGTTCTTCTAGAATTCCCCTCACCTCTAATACCATGCTCAGGCCTGGGTTTCCCTTGGCTTTGGTACTTACGACAAATTGGCAAAAGATTTGGGGATTGCCAATACCCTCTTAGTTTCAATCATCCTGTAAAACAACTCAAAGAACTCAGGAAATGTGTTATTTTTATTTTATTATAGCAAATCTGGGTCAGATAAAGACATAAATAGGATGCGGTCCGGTAAGATCTCAAATGCTGAGATTCACGTGGAGCAAGAATATTTCATGTATCACAAAAAATAAAGTCACAATATTGTTTAGCCCAGGGGAAATAAAAGGCATAAAAGCTGTCATATAGGTCACTGTGACCTTTCACTTGCAAGTTACTGTAGAGTTTCTAACATAAAGATCTAAGTAAGCTTAGCAAAAGCTTTTTCCCACTTATCTCAATTCTTTTTATCTCAAATAATAATTCAGCAACTCTAGTATTCTTGACCATTAGCATTGTTAGCAACCAACTCACTGTAACCATTTCTTGTTTGTTTTTTGTGTGTTTATTTTTGTTGCTGTTTTGTAGCCTATAAAACTAGATCCTGCAGGTGCCATTTAGAAGCATTTATTCTGGTCAACTAGAATGTACATTTGGATGGGTGGCCTTTCCCATTCGGGCTTGAATAAACTGTTTTCAAACTCAGTCTGCTTCAACTTGCCTTTTGGTCGATATCATCCTTCTGTGATGATCAATGTATAACAATTACACAAAGTATTGTCACCCACACCTTTGTGTATCTAAGGTTATTGAGATCATTTTAGATAGGCAGGGCTGACAGAATCACTGACCAGGTTTTGAATTCAATCTTAGGGTGTCCTTCTCCCCTCCACATTCCATGCTGCTATCAGGTGATGTCTTTTGGACAAGGCCAGCTCCCCTGCAAAGTCATCTCATCAACATAAACTCAGGTGTAATTTGAGAAGACTGTCATGAGTAAGATAGATACTCCTGCCATTCATCAAATATCTAGTGTTTTTAAGCTCCTTCCCAGGAAGCTGGGGCCAAAACTAGCTAAATTACTTATTTATTACATCACACTCCCCCTCTTAACCTTTCCTTACTTCAGATTCTCATCATTTTCCTGAGATCTTGAGATATCAGTTAAAGGCCGCTCCCACTCCCAATCTGGATCTGCACAGATCCATGTTCTCTAATCCTGCCAGGATATTCTTGCTGAAGTACAATTTGGACAATGTCAGCTCTCCACTTAAAATTCTTTAAAGATAGCCTGAATTCTTCTAAGCAATTCTAGGTTCCGTGCCTTAATTTGCAACTCTCTATTGTGAGCTTCATTGTCTAACTTGTTAGTCTTCACACAAGCTCCCAATTTTTTGTTTTCTACTTGAGAAGAAAAAGGAACTTAAGTAATTATACTATATAGACTTCTATTTCCGTTTTGGATGCTGTTGGTTATGCTAACTACCCTTGCTTCTAGAGAATGTGGCACCTTCTCCAAGATCACTATTTTTTCAGACTAACATCTCTGGTGGCTAAATAAATTCATTAATTTCAGAGATCTTTTGTTCTCCACTGTGGTGGTTTAAAAATGAGCATCTGTTGTTTTGTTGTTTCTGCTGTTTTTGTGGCATTGTGTACTTTATTTTTGACAGATTGTTTTATATGAAAATCATCTATGTAAATATTTATATAGTAAAACTACCTGTAACTGTTCTTTTTTTCTTAGCAAGAGAACCCAGATTTTTGAGATAGCCACTGTGGCTAGCTGTAATCAGTAGGTCATTATGCCATGTGATTTTGTACTGACCTAAAGGACATCGGAAGTAATGCTGTGAAGCTGTTTCAAAATGTGTGTTTAAAGGAAAGGACCAGTCTGTCTTTCACTGTAGTCCTTCTTAAGGACTAAATGAAGAATACGAAAACTAAAATTTAACAACCTAGGTAGAAGCAAAATATAGAAGAAAGTCCCTTGAACAATGGAATAAGCTATATCTTGTTTAATTGTTATTTATTTGTTAAATTTATTGGTACAATTTAAGTATGTATACTGATCACATTAATCATAGGAAATTTGCAGCTAGATATTATGCATGTTGGTTCCACTCTTTTCTCATTCCCCTCCCCTCTGTTTATCTTTGCTTCCCTCTTTATTTATAAAGCCTTGTTTACACTTCATCCTTCTATTATTCTGTTCTTTTCTGTTCCTTCATCTCCCAGTTCTCTTATTTTTCTTGAAAAATTTTCCCTATTACACAACATCTATTTCACATTTTTACTATTCTTTACACATTCAGTGTCTCATGCCAATGAGACAATGTAATATTTACACGTGTGTTCAATTTATTTTACTTAAAATCCCTCCTTTTAGCTATAAATGTCTCAAATGTATTCTTCTCATGGCTGATTGGAACTCCATCATATTAAAAAACACCTTTTCATCTATTCATTGAGTTATGTTCACTTGGTTTGTTTTCAAGATCTGTTGTAAACTCTGCTGCTGTAAACACGGGTGTGCATATGTCGCAATGAAATGCTGCTTTTAGTTCTTTTGTGGAGACACCAAGAAGAGGAACAGCTCGATCAAATTATCAGCCTTTGATTAACTATTTTGAGATCCTTTATTTCTGCAGTGCTAGAGATTAAATGCTAGGCAAGCACTCTTCCTCTGAGCTTTATCTCCAGTCCTTCTTTTATATACTTGATAAATATTTTCCCCAAACACTTATGGTGACATATATTTTTGCCAAATGATATATATATTTTTTTTTTCCAAATGAAAAATGGAAGTCTATGTTGCTTGACAGCAACTATTTGATGCAAAGAATAAGTCTATTACATAGGCTTTCCTGGTCGTCTTGCTGGTTCTCCCATTTCTGCACATGTTCTAATGCTACAGTTCCCCAAGAATCCTCTGTAACCTCCAGAGTTGTGGTACTCCCACAAGAGTCTATGACCATTTATAAATAAGTATCTATCCAATTTGGGCTTGCTCTCAGTCTGAAATTTCATATTTGAGTAGCTACATTTTTATTTAAAATTTTGATTTGAGTTAACTGTAGTAATCTCTGATACAACATGTTTCAACAATTCATTGTAATCCTGCATAAACTAATCTCTATAAACATGCTTGCATTTATGACTTTATGTCTCAGTGCAAGAGACATCAACTTAGTAGCTTGTATTAAAAATCTGTATCATATTCCTAATGTCTTATTCAATGTCTGCATTTGAATTCCTTGTCATATTCATTTATAAATATATAAAAATGTATTATCTTATATATTTATAATAAATATATATTTAATACGTATATATACTATACTGTATACATATGTATATGTCATCATAATACTAGGCAAGCACTCTTCCTCTGAGCTTTATCTTCAGTCCTTCTTTTATATACTTGATAAGTATTTTTCCCAAACATGTATTTGATTTCTAGCACTGCAGAAATAAAGGATATCAAAATAGTTAATCTAAGGCTGATAATTTGATCAAGCTGTTCCTCTTCTTGTTGTCTCCAGAAAAGAACTTAAATATATATTATTTACTATAATATAATATATATTAATATACATATTAAATAATATATATTTAGTATGGGGTCTACAGGGTCTCACTACACAGGTCAGATTTGTACTGATCCTCCTGTGTTCAGCCTTCCAAGGACTGGGATTACAGGTGCGTGCCACCAAGCCCTGTTTCAAACTCTCTATCACATTTAACTCTACAATATCTTCTCATAGCTTAAACATATCAATTTCTTCCAATCTAAATTCAGCATCCTAAATGCTCCCACCCTATTATACATTTGGATCAATTCAACAGAATCTCACATAGTTTCGTCTTCTTTTCTTTCTGTCCCCAATATAAGCATATTTCCTTTTTTAAGAGAAACATGTCATTCCTATACCTTAAGCAGTTGATGTGTCAAATGAACAATCTGGACTGAAAAAAGTTAAATAACTATAGCTAACATACAACATGGTTTTGATTGGATCTGGTTTAGGCAGAATAATATTTTGATATCATAGAATTACTCATTTTATGAAGCATATGTCATATCAATTGCATATTATCTTTTTGAAATGTTGATGAGTATGATTCAAATATAATATACAATATCAAGTGCTGGACAAATTCTTTAACATCATATTTTCCACAGGAGGCATTATTCAGGGAACTCAATAAATGTAGTAGGATTAAAGATTGAGTTATATTTATGAATTAAATATAATGTGTAGCTTTTAATAATGTAGAATAAATTATACTACATTCAGTGATTATTCTAATATTAATAAAGTGAAAATGATAAGTATAGTACAAATGAAGTAAGTGGGATCTTAAATTCCTTATATATCATCTATGTATTTATAAAATACTATTTTTAATATCATAAATAAAGTTACAAAATTTTCAAATCAATGAAGTACAGTTGATACATTATAGTACAATGTACACAAGAATAACCATAAAATAATATATCAACAGAACAGAAATTCTTTCACCATATTCTATTAATAAATAAAATGTGGCTTAGCTTCTGTCGTGGTTACTTTTCTCTGATTTCTGGGACAAAACACCCGACACCCAGAATTAAGGACAGAAATGTTTACTTAGCTCACAGTGAAGTTTTCAGGCTATACTAGGCTGTCTCTAAGGCAGAGTGGCACATGGAAAAGGGTAGCACATGGCGGCAGGAAACAGCAAAGAGCAAAAGGAGGAGCTAAGGCAGCTGGTAAGTGTCTCTCCCTTCCTTAGACTATACGCAGACTACCTACCCAAGGTGGATGTAGCACTCACACCCACAACCCCAACATTGAATCATGAATTCACAAACTCTAGAAGCCTGCTCCAGTGACTTCTTGAGGGTCTGCAGGAACGACTAGAAACAAACCATAACAGCTTCTTTTTAAATCTGCTTTTATTTTTAATCTATTTTGCATTTAAATATATTTACTAAAATTACTTTTCTTTGACTTTCTTCTAATAAAAATATCTGAAACCTAAAGGATTGTTTTAACTATAGAACAATGATAAATGTGAAAAATTGTATTTCCTTTCATAGTTTCCTATTAGCCCTTTGCTTCTCTAGAAACAGTATAAATCTTTTTACTAAATTATAATATCCACTGAGTAGTAAAAGTCTCTCAATAAAAAAAGTTATCTAATACTCTACTTCTTGATCCACTCATTACCATTGGAAGTTCTTCTCCATTTATGTCCACTGAATTAGTTTCCAATTGCTACTATAATAAATTATTAGAAATATAGTTGCTTAGAACAACAAAATTCATTAGGATAATTCTTTGCCTTTTCTAACCTCCAGAAGCCATATGATTTTTCTTGTCTTCTGCCCAACTTCCTCCATGTTCAGTTTATGTACACCTGGCAAAAGCCTCCCCACGAGCCCATTTCCTTGTCTTTTCCAGGAAGATATTTCTATTGCCCTTCCACTTTTGTGATATGACAATAATAGATCAAAATAAAAATGAATATTACATCCCTAATATAAGATTATCCAAATTGACTGAGTTTAATTTTATCTGTACCTCAATTCCCCTTTGCCATATGATCTAATATATTCACAAGTCTTGGAAATTTGGGCTTGGTCATATTGAGAAATTATCCTTCTACCTATGACAATCACCAACTGCTGTACTATTATAACTAAATTTTCAGGAATGGAGAGATACACTATGTGAAATACTGTGAAATATTTCACTATGAGAAATATTATAGGACAGTTTGCCACTGACATTATAATATTAAAATGCTATAATCTAAAACAGGGTAAATGATATATTGAAATATATTTCTTACTCACAGAATATGCACTCTTTAATTTCAACATGTATTTTTCCAAAACATTTTATACATACCTCTACATGAAACACTGAATATTTATTTCAAATAAGAAAGAAAAATTCTCCCATTTTAATAAAATTTACTCAGTGAAAGAAATGTGCTACCAGTATCGGTGTGAAAGGTACAAAGAGATACATTCCAAATGAGGAAATTTATTGGAGTTCTCCCCAATAATCAGTGATCATTAGTTCATTAAAAAGGGGGTTAATTATTTAACCCTCCAAATCTGTGGCCATTAATAAAATGCCCATGTTAAGGTAGAAGAGAATATGAAAGTCTTGCAGGACAGTTAAGATCACACCAGGTTAAAGCATGGTCTGGCCTTAACATTTTTAAAGGCAAAACTCAGCTTCTTGAAAAATAACTGGACTCTTTTAACTAAGTTAGATAAATACTCAGATGGTTGTAGTAGTGACTGTATTGTTATAAGAGACATCAAGGATACACAGAAAAAAAGTAATAGTAGTTTTTACTACAATAACATAGTTGTAGAGCATATAGGCAATCTAAAGTGAACATTAAGCTCTGTGGGAGCAGGGCTGGAGTATGAAGCCATTTCCTTTGTTACTATAGAAACAGGAAAATGTCAACTATTTTTAGAGCTCTGTTCCAAGATTCAAGCAGCAATGCTAGTTATCGTATGTTTAAAGATGCCAGAAACATATGCCAAGTGATAGTTAGAAATTTAAGTTCGTAAATTAATTTATATCCTCTAGAACATTTTAATAATATATACATTCTACCAGTTTCAATGCTATCTGTACAATTAGATATAGATGCTGAGTATACAGATTATGCAAATAAGTTTTATTTTGTATAAACATAGTTTTACAAAAGTTATTTTTACATCCAGTTTTTCAGAAGTATCAGATTATAGCATTCATAGTTATAAACATCATAATTAACTTGGTATGTAGAAACTCAATTTTCTGGCCTCTGTTATCACTTAGTTAACTTCCTTCACCTTCAATAAACATTTACTGAAAGCCAGGCACTCATTAGGTCCTGAAATTCTAAGAATAATAAAAAAATAGCATTTATTCCAAAAAACATTAAGCTTAACCTTAAGTAGCATTATATTATGAAACTTGACAAAAATTAAGACAAAGAAATACTAATTAAAAAACTTTCTCCAAAAAAATGTTTGATCCTATTTTTTCCAAAAAGCAAAAATAAAGAATAGGTTAATGCTTAGCCAGTTTCCTTCATGTTTCATGTTTCTTTTATTTTATTTATTTATTTATTTATTGTATTTTAGAGAAGGGTCTACAGGGTGTTCAGGTTCTCATTACTAGATCGGACTCGTAGTGATCAGCCTGTTTACAGCCTCCCAATAGCTAGGATTACAGGTTCTTGCCACCATGCCCGGTCTCAATTGCCATCTCAAAGTGCCCTGGGGGCTGGATGGCACAGCAGGCCTGGGGATCGAACCTGCTTGCAGGTGCTTTAATCCACTGAGCTATTTGGCCAGCGCCATTTTTGATGTTTAATGAAGCTTTTCTGCCCTACTAAGATCCTACAGGCCATCTGGGTAGTGTATTTTACCTGTTTGTGCTGAGACGAAATTGGAAACTGTTACATTTTTGTGGAAAAGCTACAAAACCCACAACTATGAAAAATTATAGAATTATCCAAAATTTTCTTTAGCAAAAGTAAGGTTTACTCATTACTAAGTACAAGATAACTTCACTACCTTCATTTTTTTCTTTTCATATTTTAACTTAACATTAGAATTTGAGGTTTTGCAGACATAGGCAGTGATCGAGTCCCTTTGAGAAGAAAGTGATCTGCAAATTATTTTCAGACTGAGATTTAATTTCTTGTCTGACACCATTGCCCCCGTGCTCTGTAGATAGAGAGCTCATTGGCGGTAAAAAGTGCTCTACAGGGCAATCATCCTCCCATTTGGAGCTCCTTTAGGTACTATTGTTGCACAGTCCCCACTGGAATGTTAAAAATCAAGTGGGCTATTAGGCAAATTTACCGAATTTAAATGGATGAAAAATCAGTGTTGTTAAGTTGTTGTGTTGATTAGTTTGATAGACTTAGTGTCCACTGGTAAAGAGGTAATAAATGAACTCTGACGAAAACACAAAAGCTTTAAGAAGCTGCTGTGTCCCCAGAACTCCAACATGCAGAAAACTGGGTACAGTATTTTTAAAGCACACATTCAGATAATCTAGTAAGAAGTCACATTAACCGAATGAAATAAAAAGTTATTATAATTATCCAGATAATTGTGCTTCAAATTATTAAGCCTCAAATATTAAAAATTATGGGGCCGGGGAGATGGCTCAGTGGAATAAGTGCTTCCCTGGCAAGCGCAAGGGCTTGAATTCAATCCCCAGTTCCGCCAAAAAAAAAAAGTATCTTATTCTAATTATCATTTCTTAATTTCCTTTGCAGTAAATTTTTTATGTGCATACCATCTACTATTTCCTTAAAAAAAACATATAAAACACATCCTTCAGTCAGTTCTTAAATTTACCTTAATGCTATAGCTTGACCACAAAGTGAATTCCCACGCCGGCCAGAGGACCTCATCTCTCAAGGGACTAGAAGTATTGACTCCATAACTCTCTGGAATTCCTCTGTTGCCTTGCCCTAGGTTAAGGCTTGTCACTGGAACAACGTAGGTTCAGTGATGCAGAAAATCTAAAGACTTAGTCTTTCTTTTCTTGATCAATATTGCAAGAGTACAGACCTCTTATGGTATGTAATATTGATTTACATGACCATTCCCAATTCAGAGCCTCCTGCAGTGAGAGGAATTATATAATAAAGACAGAAAGCCTGTGTTAAAATGAATTGCAATTAACTTGTACCTCTGTGAAACTCCATTTCCTCCATGTCCCTACAGAGACTTTTTCATAGAGTCAGTGACTCCCCAATAAACTTCTCGTACTCAAATCTTCATCCCAGAGTCTATTTCCATAGAATTCTAAAAAATTCCAGAAAAGAGCTTTTCGAGGAGGAGGGTTATTTCACATAACCAACCAGTGAGAAGATTTTAAAAGAACTTTCCAGCAATTATTTATCAGCAGACTTCATCATATAAGTACTTGATTGCTTTGCTAGGATTGTCAATGAAATAAATATATTATTTTACATGCTCATTGCTACTATAAGAAATGGATTATCAGTCACATACTCTTCAGAGATCTATTCTACATTGATCATCTATTTATAATTGCAATGTTGTTGGTAACATTTTTCTTTCTTTCTGTATAAAATGTATACATAGCTGAATCATTTTTTGTGGAACCATGAACAATTTTCAGGAAGAAATTCACATTGATCCCTTCATAAACAAAAACAAAAATCTGGTTTGAACAAGTTAAAATATATACATATCTATCTTTAGAGTATGACTGCTATTAACTTCTCCAGAATAGTCTACTTTCGTACTCCTTCAATGTGCAGTGCTAAGTATAGTTACTTTGATTGAAGAAATAAAGATCAGATAATACTCTCATAGGACTACCTCATTTATTGAAAATAGGAAAGCTGTATAGATCAGCGTGCAAACATCTGGCACCTAGGATTCACTTCTGTTCCATCTTAGCGGATAGCATGAACTAGGCTGGTATAGAAGAAGGCACCAACTCAGCAGGTCAGAGCTCATCTCAAATCTCAAGTGACCACTCTTCATTCACATTAATTTTGCTTTACTTATTTTACCTCCTTAATATTTTTTATTTTCTTCTTTCTTTCTTTCCTTCTTTCACTGCCTCTATTTTCTTTCCTTCCTAACAAATACTAACTATGGCTTGCCCAGTACTGACTCAGAACTGTATGAGTGTTACAAATATAGCTGTGAACAACGTGCGTGTCCTCTCACTGATTACTATGCATTAAAGATAACAACAAATAAAAGGAATACCATATTTGTCTAAATCTAGGGCATTCAGAAAAGGCTTTCAGGGACAACTGTTTTCACAAAGATGAGCACAATAATAAGATTAGGATGGGGCTATTTTGGTAAGATGTGGTGACAGTAGTTGAAGATGAGAATAATATTCCAAGCAGAGATTATAAACAGAGTAATGTGTGTAGGTGTAGACATCAGTGACTGAGAATAATAAGGTCCCCATGTAATTCAGTTTTGCAGCCATCAATGTATTGTGAGTAAAATAAACACACTTATATTTAGCCAAGGACCTAAAGCTATTAGTGCAATCCAAGAATAGGAAGGAACATCAGATCCAGCAGAACTGGACTGTACAGTATGCAGCCCAGCTTGAGCTGAATCTATCTAATTCTGTAATCACATCGTCTTTTTTTTTCTTTTTTCAAGTACTGGGGATTGAACTCAGGACCTTTCACTTGCCAGGAAAGTTGCTTATTCTACTGAGCTATCTCCCCAGCCCTTGCAAGGCCATAAACTGTCCTTTTTCAGTATCTTTTTTCTTTAGGTAGATCCTCTCCATAACTTTTACTTTGCTCTATCTTTCTTTACAGGAAGCAAAATATCATTGTCTAAGGGGCACGCTGGATAACTCAGCAGACTAAAGCACCTACTAGACAGGCACAGAGACCGGGGTTTGATTCCTGGTGTGCCCTGCCTGCCCTATCCCCGGGGCTCTGAGACTGGGCATGGTGGCGTGCCCCTGTAATCCCAGCGCTTGCAAGGCTGAAAACAGGAGGATCACTATGAGTCTGATCTGTGTAGTCAGACCCTGTAGATTCTGTACTAAATACATTTTTTAAAAAATTCCAAGCCCCACTTCTACATTACTACTTATTTCAGAGACTCAGAAAACTCTACTCAGAAGTCTGACTCCCGAAATGTAGATTAGGGTGAAATTCCCATGGAATGAGTTGCCCATCTCTAATCCAACCAATTAGAATGGTTTTGGACTGTAGTGTAATTAGTATTTTGTTGTTGTTGTCGTTTTATGTATTTAGTACAGGGTCTACAGGGTCTACACAGTCTCACTATGTAGATGGGACTCATAGCGATTCTCCTGTTTTCAGCCTCCCAAGTGCTGGGATTACAGGCATGCCGCTGGGCTCTGCCTAAGCAAGTGCTTTAGTCCATTGTGCTACTTGGCTGACCCTTAGGACTGCAGTGCGATTAGGATATTATTGAATCAAGACCCAAGGGTTTTTTTCTGTCAGAAGATATTGCTGAAGGAGGATCACTGCCTGTAGCTATAACATAGATTACAAATGTTAAGTAAATTAGGAGAAATTATTGAGTAGGGGAGAGATAAAATACAAAGATCTTAAAATTCATGCTAGAAGCATGAAAAGTATAGTTTCCTGATGCGACATTACATGATTTTCTGTTTTTAAAAAGTACACACTCAGGGCCGGCCAAAAGCCGAACTAAAGCACAAAACTAAAGTGCCTGCAATCAGACTCAGGGGCCGGGGGTTCAATCCCTGGATCTGCCCTGCCCTCCCCACCTCGGGGCTCACTGAGAGGATGATTGAGACTGGGCGTGATGGCGTGCGCCTGTAATCCCAGCTCTTGGAAGGCTGTAAACAGGCGGATAACTACGAGTCCAATGTAGTAGTGAGACCCTGAACACCCTGTAAACCCTTCCCTAAAACACACACACACACGCACGCACACACACACACACAGAGTAAACATTCAATGGTTTCAGAGACAGCTCAGTAGACTAAGCACCTGCCTAGGCAAGCGCAGGGCATGGGTTCGATACTCAGTACCACAGGTCGAGCAGGCTCTGCCCTGGGTGCGCCAAGCTGGCCACTAAGACGGTGCATGGTGGCGTGCACCTGTAATCCCACCGCTGCAGAGGCTGAAAACAGGAAGATTGCTATAAGTCCGAGCTGTGAAGTGAGACCCTGTACAAGAAAAAAGAAAGAAACATAGAAGCTGGTTTCTGCAATTCATTCTTTATAGAGGATGTTGGTCTGTGTAAAGGGGAAAATAATACAACTTCAACTCAGCTGCAAAAATGAACAAAAAACCAAATCAAAACAAACTTGCACACAAAAAACAGTGGGAATCTGGATCACTTATGAAAATAAGAGGTGACTGGTGCTTTTAAAGATGCATAGTGTAAAACTGTTTCTCAAGATCTCAAGGTAACCTGCAAGGGAGCCTTAGCCCACAGGGGCAGCTGCTGTGGGGACAGCGTAGCTTTACCCTTACCGTTGGTTTCTGTGCCTCTCACAAAGTCTAAAGGCTTGAAAATAAAGTGTTCAACTCAAAAAAAATTTTTTAAAGTATATTTCAGAGGAAAATTGAACATTCCAATGGCACCACAAAACCATGAATATGTTTGACTCAATCTAATCACTCAGAAAGAAAGTAGTTATTCCAAGAGAACTTGAATGCAATGTTAGAATTCACTTAGGGCTATACTTAATGACTTACTAGTTTTCTTCTATGTATAAGCCACAAAATAATATTTTAAGTTCTTTTTGTAAACCCAATCCTTAATCCCCTGAAATTAAACATTTTTCTATTGTTTGAAAAACTGAAGGTTTAGATTTATACACAATATTTTATTCTGAGTAACTTTTTGAATGTTTAATATCCTGAATATGTCTTGAGAAATATTCTGTGCTCTAAATGTCTTTGAAAATAAGTGAAGAAGCAACTGTTCATTGGCTATTTATGTTTTCTTAAGGCATTCAGGTTTAAGAATAATTATCCTAAGGCTAGTGTTGTCCTTTCCAAAGTGCTTTCTAAATAGACACACCAGGAATCCTTGTTTTACAATAGTACTCAAAAAAAGGAATCTTTTTTAAATGGATTGAAAGTTTATTTCCACTGAGTAGATAAAAAGGGCTTTGGGCTCAAATGAAGAAAACAGTCAATCATTCAAGGTAGTTCAATGTCAGGTTGTAATAAACTTTACAAAGGACTGTTTAAACTTAAAAATAGAGAAATTTTATATCATCTCTGTCTCTTTTTGTTTTCCCAGAATTAGTTCACTACACATTTTTATATGATTATATTATATTATAATGCGATTACTTGCTATTCATACAATATCAGCATGTAGAGAATCTTTTTCTCTTTTTTCATAATTTGGCAGTGTTTGATGCTTATGAGGAGTGTCAGATTGACATCCCCAGATACCAAAGTTCTCAACTTGTGTCTTGCGTAAGCCTTGGGGAACCACCGCCTTCTCAATGATCCCAGCCAACCCAGTTTCAAGAGAGCAGTTTAAGCAATAACTGGATAGCTCAAGGCTTGGCCTGTCTGTTGAATCTGTCAGCCAATGCACCAATTAACTCAAACACAATTTTTATGATGTGTACCAATTTCATTGGAAACTGAATACATGGCTGTGGGTTTTACAGTTGCCTCAAGAAACAAAGAACCTAAACTAATTGCAAAAGCTGCCACTGTTGTCATTGAGCCACTGAGTTGAAAAGTTTACTGAGCAATCTTTCTCCATTTGCTTTGTACCTAACAGTCATGATTTTACCTACATTATACTATCTGTTCTTGAGTCAAATATGAAGTAAGGAGAAATTAAGTAATTATATAAATATACATGTTAAGGGGTTTTTCCCCATAAAAATTTATATTAATGAATAGTTTCATGCTTCTCAGTTATAATGCTTAAGTAATCTAATTGTTAAAATTCCTGATGATGCCACACTCAGCATTCATAAAACACAGTTTTCAAAATTTATAAACATAATCTGTGTAAGATCTGTTTGAGAGAATTCATGATGATTATTGAAATGATCAATTTTGTAGATGATTATTTTCTTTTGGTTATGAACATAAGCCAGATTTGCATATCTGTGAAACTACTACTACAAAATGAGAAAACAAACAAACAAAAAAAGTACATAGAGGTGTCCTTGTACTAGGCAAGGTTCTCCAGAAAAACAGAAACAGCAGTATACATAAGAGGAGATCTGTCATGGACCTGGCTCAAAGTCCAACAAAAGATCCAAAAGTTCCCCAATATACTGTCAGAAAGCTTCAGAAACAGGGGAGTGGGTGCTTTTATTCAATTTGAGGCTAAAAGCTTAAGAAAAGCTATGTAAATGTACCTGAAAGACCTACATTCTCAAATCTTGAAACCAATCCCATAAAACTATTACAGTTGGAACATTTAGTAGTTTAGCCTTAATCAAAGAATGTCAAGTATTCGGAGGCATACACTTAAAAGACATGGAAACCCAGTCCCCTCCTCTGTCTCCTCTGTGACCTGGAAGCCACGGGGTGAATGGAGCACTTCTCTTACTGAGTTCTGCCATGATATCCTACCACCGGAGGCCCAAAGCAATAACAATAATAATAAAAGCCTGAGTCTAAGACCTATGCTACTGCAAGCCAAAATAAACCTTTTCTGTTACTGCTGGTTATTCTATATAACTGGGTGCAGATGACAGAATGCTGAGTAACACAGGGACTGACTGGTGTAAGTGCCAGAATCTAGTCACAAAAATCAGGAGTTCTGATGTCTGACAGCAGGAGATGAGACCCCTCAGCTTAAAGATTAAGAAGACAGAGACAAAGACAAAGAGAAACATAAGGGGAGAGAGATAATGTCTTTCCAAGACAGAGAGATGAAACTTATTATTCCTCCTATTTTTTGTTACATTTGGACCTCCAGTAGATTGGATGACACCACCCACATTAGGGAAGGTAGGTCATCTTTGCTCAGTTTACTCAGTACCAATCTCTTGTGAAACACTGTCACAGACACACCAAAAGCAATGCTTTCCCAACTAGCTATGCATCCCCAAATTAGCCAAGTTGATACACACATTTAACACAGGTGTGGCATGAGATAACTGATGATTTGGAGGAAGAATAGTAAACAGTTACAGTGGAGAGAGATGGCTTCTTTGTGGAGAGTGTAGTAGGAAGGAGAGTTTATATTCTTTTGTCTTTTTAAATTTTTTTTTTCTGTATTTAGGGCAGGGTGTACAGAGTATTCAGGGTGTCACTACGTAGATCGGACACATAGTGATTCTCCTGTTTACAGTCTCCCAAGTGTAGGATTACAGGCACGTGCCACCATTCCCAGTCTCAACCCTCTCAGGGCATCCTGGGAGCGAGGCCAGCACAGCAGGCAGGGATGGAACCCCAACAGCTGCACTCTGCCTAAGCAGATGCTTTAGTCCGCTGAGCTGTCAGGCCAGCCTCATTTTCTTAATTCTTTGTCGGTCATTGTTAGCAAGGAATTTCTGCTGGTCTATAAAAGGGAGCAGTTAATGCTTAACTTTTTTGTCTTCTTTTTTCATTTTTTTCCTCTTCCTGTCTTCCCAATTTTTATAACTTTTCTTTTTGCAATTTTGAGTGAATATATTGGTAATCTGAACAACTTAAGTTGAAGACAACACTATCAATACAACAAATACTATCAAATTCATATTATTCTGTTAAGTGAAATTCTATCATTTCTGATTTTTTTTATTATTTTGTATTCTTTTTCAGAAAAAGAATACAAAGACCACTGAAAGGGGCTGGGTATGATGGTTTCTGTCCATAATCCCAGTACTCAGGAAGCTGATTTAGGAGGATCCTTGCAAGTTCCAGATCAGCCTGGATTCCTTAAGACCTGCCTGAACTGCATGGTGAGACCCTGTCTCAAAAAGAGAGATTAAAAAAAAGAAAGAAAAGGATTACTCAATCAGGAGAGCGAGAGAATCAACTAAACATTTGCTAATCTCAGAAATAAAGTTATCTGTAAAAAAGAACTAGTGAATATGATTAGAAAATCAAGAGAGAGATGAGAGGGCTCAGAATATAGCTCAGCAGTATAAGTACCTGCCTGACAAGTGTAAAGTTCTGAGTTTGATCCCATTACACAAACAACAAAGAAAAAAAAGGCAAGAAAAGGAAGTAAATATTTCCCTCTATAATAGGAGTGCAGATTCCTAGAAAAAGCAAGCATGAGATTAAAGAATAGCCTGAAGGGCATGAAATTCATGTGTTGAAACCTAGTAACAAATGTGACATTTAGAAGTGATTAGGTTTTAAGGGTGGAGTCCTTAAATGAGATTATCACCTCTAGTATTAAAAGGCTGTAAATAGTTGTTTTGCTTTTTTCCATCATGGAAAGACCCAGAAACAGCCCAAAGGCAACATCAACGATCTAGTGAGTATGTCTCCCCACACACTGAATCTGGCTGCAATTTTACATTACATTTCCCAGCTTCCCAAACTGTAAGAAAGAAAATTTCTGTTATTTCTAGGTTCCCCAGTTCATGGTGGTATTTTTTATGGTTGCTTGAGCAGATTAAGTCAGGAATATACATGCTGGGTCAGTTATGTTAAATTTGAAGTGTTATTGAATGATCAAAAGAACAAACCCAAGAGAAAGAAAAGGAAGAAAATAACTGTAGGAACAAAGATCAATAATATAAATAGTAACCAGAACAAAAATCAATAGAAATATCCAACCACAAAAAATATTTGTTAGGAAAAATTATTAAATTGACCAAATCTTTGCAAAGAGTGATAAAAATAAATGACAACATGCAAATAAAAATCTGAACTTTAAGAAGTAATTACAAACATCCAGAGGCAAGTAGGTCTATGAAGGATCAATTTACAAATTGCAGCTTGAATTTTAAAAGGGAGACTATTCTGGATTCGATCATGATGCCATTGATCTACCCCTTAGTTTCTCAAATGAAAATGTTGAGTATTTGTTAGAGCTGAACACACATCCTTACAGAGAAGTTATGGCATTGTAGATTGTAGAAGTAAAAGGGAGATTGTTAATGCTTTATCTTAATTTTATCATTTCCTGGAAGTCATTCTCTGAAAAGTTAAAGTTACTTATTTAGTTGACAACATCAATCAATCGGCGAGTCAGGTGCACATGCATTATATTTGCACCTAAAGATATCAGTTTAATATGACGCTGCCTCGCAGTGGCATTCTACATAAGTAACTCTATCCTAGAAACTTAAATCACATGCCCATATGTAAGTTATGTGAGTAGTAGATCTGAATACATTTGGTGGAATTTCAAAAATGTGACTTTCATTTTTTCTCAAAATACAAATGTTGGATGATAAAGGCAACTGACAGAGGAGATAACAGAAAGGATGCGGGAATAGAAACTAAGTTTGACTAACCTTGAGCTAACTGGATGACTTGAACAACTCAGCATCTGAGCCAGCTGACAATTTTTCATGATGGTAATACAGGCACAAAAAGGAGAATTTGCACAATACTAAGCTCCCATTCTAGCAACTGCTACTTTATTAGTTTAAAGCACAGCTGTTGAGGCAGGTTATTCCTACAATTTCACCCAACATGAAAGAGTATTCTGAAACTAATGGTCTAGACAAGCCAAAGCAATGAGCATGCTAAGGGAGACAAGAGGTATCCAGGTGTGCAGCTATTGCCTGAGGATGACTTTCTTGTTTCACAAGTTTCTTCTTGCAAATGAAAGGAACTATTACTATTGATGAATTCACTAGTTCCTCCGAGAGCATGTATGCAATGCTTGAAATAGTATTTCTCCATAACCACTAGAAAATCAGCTTAGCGATCAAAACTTATACTTTCACTCTGTTTGCCCAAAGAAAATGTAGAAATTTTGCAGACTGAGACGAGATTCATTTTCACCTGTAAAAGTAATTCAATCTCTCCTGTCTCCCCAACCTTTAACTAGTAGAAGAGCTATGATTATTCAAGAGACTCTTGAGTCAGTGTATTATGTCAACTATGAGATGAAGAGTGGATAAATTGAATTTCCTTTTATCACGATTTCAGTGAATGTACATTATACCTACAAGGATCAAACCACACTATGAGAGAAGCAGCAATGAAGCATAAAATCACAGGTAGCACTGAAGCTGCTCTGCTCCACAGTTGAGCTTTGCTAAAGGACAAACTGGCCAAGAACATTTCTAAAATTGTGTTGCATTACACAAAGTCTGTGTTGAAAAAACAAATAAGCGAACTGTCTGTCCCAATTTGAAGATGAGTAATTTTTTTATAGCCAATGTATCAGGTAACAGATTAGCTGTTCATTCTTTGGGTGTCATTTCTACCCGATGAATCTACAATTCTCTAATATATTAAATGTTATCTCTATTGATTTTTTGGAGGTAGAAGTTCATGCTTAAAATTTTTATTTTGACCAATTTTACACACTTACATCTAGTAATCTAGGCAACTACATTGAAAACAACAATGTGCAATATACAACCACTGTTAAATACCTATAGTCTTTTTTTAACTCATTATGGGTTTTCTTATTTTAACTCTTATGGGTTATCTATCATTTTTCTATTCTCTGTAAAATAAGATTAAAAATAAATAAATAGACAAATGTTATATACTGTTTTCTCTGCCCTTTCAGAAATAATCTTCCCATAGTAACATAGTATCTTTTGATCTAATTAAGTAGAACTGGTTTATTCCTCCTGGTTTTATACTCAACAAATTGCAGCATTTCTTTTATTGACTGAATATATTAGGTAATAAAGTCTCCTTGAGGGAGTCTTTGATGATTATTACATCTTGGAATGTGTATTTTATTTGCTTTGTTAGTTAACACAATTTGAGGAACATATTATCAATTCTATCACACACTAATTGTTATAATAATTTACAAAAAATACAATTTCTAGTTGATTTAAGCAAGAAAAAAACTTTTGATTTGGTATTATGTAGCTTATAAAATTTCTAGGAAAGGTGGCAAATTAGGACACCCCAAAAGAAAAGCCAAGCGCCCAGAACCCAAACCAACATCACACAAAACATAGCAGTTTTGTGACGGCACCATGGCCAGCTTTAGTGACCACACACGCTGGAATGAGTGTAAAGCTGGTGTCTCCAACATTCCTGCCAGCAGGCTCTGAAGGCTGCATTTGCTGGGCCTGCCCCCCACAGAAAGAGGCATTGCTGCCATTCTGGTCTCCTACAAGTAATTCTTTATTCTGTGCATTTTAAATCCATTTGTTCAATTTCAAACTCTCCGGGGATGCATCTAACAGCCGCTGACAGGCCATTGTGTATGCCTCACTTAACAGGGGACAGAAAACCTAAATGGATGATATTCTTCCTAGACTCATAAACCAGAGAATTCCTCAGAAGCACACAGACAAAAGAATGACAAATGTCCACAATATAGGAGTTGTGCAAATAGATATTGAATAAATGAATAGATGAGTAGACAAATGGATAAATAAATTAACAGGTCACCTTGCAATAACAACACCACGCAAATACATACACACACACCAAACGCAACAAAAACTAGCTTTATACTGATTTATACTATAGTACTACATAGTAATATATATAGCTTTATACTGTAATATAGGATGCAAGACATCAATTATGTACATTAAATTTTATTTTATGTGTGGTTAATCAATTAATGAATTCTATTAATGTCTATTTTAATTGAAATATAAAAGTTGTACTTATTTATGTGATACCATATACTG
>NDGM011253989.1:9855-22690 GCA_002564305.1 Octomys mimax | reverse complement strand
TTTTAGTTCAGCTTGTTGCAAGTAGGTGCTTTAGACCACTGAGCCATCTCGCCAGCCCCTAGTCTCTTCTTTTGATACGGGGTCTCCCTACACAGTTTGGACTCATAGTGATCTTCCTGTCTTAGCCTCCTTTGTGCTGGATTACAGGCTTGTGCCATCATGCTTGGTTCTGGGGTCAGAACAGCAGGCTCCAGCACAGCATGAAGTACCAGGAATGGAACTTGTGTCCTTGCACTTGCCAGGCAAGTTCTTATGTTGCCAAAGTATCTCCCCAGCCCAGAAATATAATTTTAAAATAATTCAGGATTATGCAATTTACTCTCCAAACATTAGCTATCAATGAATTATTACTAAGCTTCAGGCATTATTAGTATACAGGAAACATGGCTATAAACAGTGTTAGTTTAACTGCTTGCCCTCTCAATTTACAGATGAAAGAGGTAAATGCATAATAGTTTAATATGTGTAGGCAGCAAAAGCCATGAGAGAAATAAACCACTAAACAACAACAACAAGGCAGGTGAGAAGCCTGGTAAGTTTTTTTTTTAATTATCTTATTTTATTTATTTATTTATTTTTTGAGCATTGAGGTTGAATCGCAGGCTTTACACTGAGTTCCATCTCCAATCCTTTTCACTTCCTATTTTATTTTGAGAAACAGCATCTCGTGAAATTCTGGGTTTTGCAATTGCAGCTCCACTTTGGGTTCCTCTTGCCTCAGCCTACTAGAGAAAGACTGACGAGAATGCTGATGTAGGGTACCACAGCCGGCTAATGCTAGTATTTTTTTAAAAAATTGAATGAATGAATTAGTGATAAGTAGGCATGGCGGGTCAAACTTGTCCTCAATCCTAGTACTTTTTATTTTGGGGGGGCGAGGCACACAAAAATATTGGCAATGATTATTTTAAAAATACCTCTTTGAAATTAAATTCAAGAAACGCAAATTTCTTCCTTCTTCCGTTAAAATAATACACACATTCTTCATCAGTTGCATGAACTCGATGAAAGAGAAGGAGAAAGGAAAAGGAGGAATACATTTGAAACTTGTTCTCTGGTATCTGTAAAATAACATGCAAATAACATACATCTCTCTTAAAGTTAGTATAATTAGATGTGACAAATGAAGTTAAACAATTCTGTAGCCGAATGCTTTTGTTAGTGAAAAATAATTCAAAATAAAATTAAAGGAATTTGGAAAACTCAGTTATACTCTTTTTCTTCCTTTTATACGTTACTATTATCTATTACTGAAAATATAGCTCTGCAGTTTGAATCTTTAACTCAGCACAGCTGCATTTAAAAACTTCAACTGTCTCTCAGGGACTATTTTGACTCCTTTTTTTTTTCACTTATGCAACATTTCTTATGTAGATGTATTTTTTTTCAGAAAATTCCTATAAAGATTTGTATTTTGAACTACAGAAACCTTTCTCAGATTGATTATTTTAGAATTATAGCCATAGAGATAGCCTGAACACAAACCTTTAAAAGGTAGGACGGGATTAAATTTGTTATAACTTCCTATGCCTTATGCTTGTTAGTTTTAAGTCATATAAAGTTAAAATAAAATATTTACTTGTGCTGCTTAACAGGTAAAAAAGAGTACCATCTTTTGTTGCACTTAACTAAGTAAACTCTTTTGCATTCCAACTCCTTGCTATGAAAGTCTAATTTAGAACAAATCTAACTTACAATAAATTTGAATCCAAGTTAAACTGGATGATTTGTGGTCAAAGTAATGTTCCAAAATGAACATTTAATTTCTTTAAATCTAAAATTTAAAAAAATTCTTTGCTTACTGAATATATTGCATAACATAGCATTTAAACTATAATGTAAGGGGCCAGGGAGATGGCTCAGTGGAATAAGCACTTCCCTGTCAAGTGCAAGGGCCTGAGTTTGATTCCCAGTTCTGCCAATAAATAAATAAATAAATAAAGATAAAGTATCATGTAAGAGGACCAGGGATATAGCTTAGCGACATAAGGCCTGACTGGCAAGCACAAGGTCCTGAGTTTGATCCCCAGTACCAATAAATAAATAAATAAAGTAAGAGTATAATATAATAAACTGAAAGACAATAAGGAAGTTATTTGTTATAAATTTTCTTCTGGCATTTCAAGGGTTTCATTGGCTAATTACATTTTAATAACAAACATTTCAAGATACCTACTTAGTTTTTCTCTTTTCAGGTCATCTTCCCTTTGTGCTTAACAATCACCCTTTTGTCGTGCATGGTACTGCACATGGGTAACCCCGACTCTTGGGAAGCAGGAGGAGCACTGTGAATTTGAGGCCAGCTTAAGCTACATATTGAGTTCAAAGCCATCCAGCACTACATACCAAAACTTTGCCTCAATAAAACAAAAATAATCATCCTTTTTGAACTCCAATTTTATTAGAATTCAAATGATTAATTGTTTGCAATGATGAGCTTTTTAAAAAAGTTACACATGCACAATTCATTTCTTTATCTAGCTTTCATTTGAGTGAAAAGATAATTTGTCTTCTTTTATGTTTAGTATATCAGAAAACTGAGATTGAAACTTTACAATCTTGGACATTAACAGTTGTAGATTGTTAGACATAGGAAGATCTATGGTGAAATTGAAAGAGCACTAGAAAGAGGAAGTTGTGTATTCATAGCTTTGCACTATATATCTGTATAACCATACTAATTGCTTTCCACCCTTTAGGCCTATAGGATGTTCAAGGTCTCACTGCTGGATTGGACTTGTAGTGATTCTCCTGTTTACAGCCTCCAAAGTGCTGGGATTACAGGTACACACCACCACACCCAGGCTCAATTGCAGTCTCAGTGCACCCCGGGGGAGGAGCCTGCACAGCAGGCCCAGAGATCGAACCCCCAGCCCCTGCGCCTGCTTGCAAGTGCTTTAATCTGCTGAGCTATTTGGCTGCCCTCGGCCTACTTGTTATATATGAAAATTAGAGTATAGATTAGATGGTATCTAAGCCCTGTGTTGTTCTTAATTCTTTGGAACTAGGAGCAAACATACAGTACATACAACTATACTAGACAATTTCAAGAAGGAAATAAAAACCTTGTCTTTTTAATGAAAATTCAATGGTCCTGCATTTTATATTGTGTACAAGATTTCATGTTAGCAGGCAATTGCCTGGAACATTGAACACACTGTTTTAGCTATCAAACTGACATGATGAGATTTTCCTGGAATAAAGTCTATGTAAATAAATTTCCAAAGCACTCCATGGGATTCTAATCTGATGTCTATAAATGATTATACAGACCCAAGAGTTTAAGAGTCCAAGATATTTTTACAAGTTGAGTTGACACTCAAAGGCAGATCCTGCCTGAAACTAACTCTGTGGATAGTTGCATACACAGGATTATTTTTAACCCTTTTTATTCACTATTAAGTGCATCAAAGCCTTTTCAAACAAAATGGAACATTTGACATCATAAACCAATTTAGAAATCTTTGGCTGTAATGAAAATACAAAAGTTAAATGTGCTTCTTATAAAATCATATTCCAAGGTTGACATGTTCTTCTGGCATCCAGAGAACTATCACATAAACTGACAAGCAAAACTAACTAGGCATGAAGGATTGCTCGGAGTAGATCTCCAGCCAAGAACATTCTAGCTAATTGAAGAAGAAGGAGAGGGCAACTTTTCTGCTTTTTCTAAAATTACAGCTGTATCGTTTGGACACTTACGCAGATCTGTGACTCCGGTCTGGCACAATCATCTCTAAGTCATCTGAGGGAACAAGATGCAATGAACACTATTCCAGGTCCTTTTTCTGGCCTCTCAAGTGCAGGACAGAATGATAATAAGGTGAAATAAATATAGCACAGCCTAATTGCTGGCCTCTTTTCCAAAAGACTTTCCAAATTCACATTAGTCTAGATAAAAAAGTTAACACAGGCTCAAAAACTATTTTAATATAAACTAGTTTTGTAATGGTTCTAGATAACAAATACGTGAAGATACTACCTTAATTGATACTATTTATAAGGATGAAGAGATATGATCAAGGTTAAAACTATATTCAATAAACAGAAATAGTTATAATTTTATCTTGCTTTGATAAGGTCCTGGACACTTAGGAGTTACTACTCAAGACGTGCACAGACTTGATAAATTATAAGCTGCCTCTGTAGTTTCTCTCAGCCCATGGTCCTAACGCTTGTAAATCACTGGATGATCTCTGAGTCATTGTTTGGAAGGAGACTTATATATCCAATTTCAACCCTGCCCCTCTGCTACTCTAGCTCCAAGATTTTTATTTTAGATGTTCACAGACAAAAGAGAACTACAAACTAATAGGAACTCAGATGCTACTGTCTTATAAAATCTATTTGACTTCACTCTGAGGTAAGGGTAGTAAATGTAAACCATAGTTTACATAAATTTCTGAAAAAGATACTGTTATAGGGGAATGAAACTCCCAACCTTAAAGAAACCTGGGATGAGTTCATGTTCTATAAAACCAAAGAGTGAATTTTAGGAACAAGGTAGGTTAAAAGCAGAATGTATTTACTGAGGGAAAGAAATCTGTCTGAGAGGCACAGAAGGGTATCTGGGTGGGCTGCTAGAGAATCTGCCTTTTTTAGGGATTTTAGAGCAAAATCAAGAGGTGAGGTACCAATTTCTTGGGTAAAATTGATTAAATCTGGGATCAAATGGGGAAGTGAGTCACTTACTAAGCAGGCAGGAATTCAGAACAGGCTCTTTTTTATGAGGCTTGGGTTAGTGCCTCTGCCTGGCTTCACTCAAGGTGATAGAGATCTATTTAGAATATCAATATGAGGTTCTTGTCTTTAGGGAGGTATGCAATTGTTTGATCTTTTGCTCTGAGGATGGGCCCACAGTGGGAGATCCCTTCTCTCTCATAGTTGCGAGGTATCTGGCCTTCCATACTGGGTCCTTCTGAGGGCCTGGCCCTGTCTGACTGCCTATAACATTTCTATCTAATTCAGATGCCTAGAACAATATCAATAGTAATGTACAGTTAAGTTTCTAAATGGCCTGCAGGAAGAAGTAATTGAAATTACGGGGAGAAGGAGGAGAAGACTAAAACTGAGCTAAGGTTTGTTTTGTGCATCAAAATCTTTATATCAGCAGTGATGAACCAATGCCATGCACCTTGTTTTCCTTTTGAGACAAGAGATGTTAATATATGAGCTGTTTTTTTCTAAACTGAAATCTTAGTATTCAGGTTGAATTGAGGTGGTTGGCACTTTGTGATAAATAAGTGGGTTTGGGGTTGCAGTTTAGGCACTCTTCTCTAAGGAAGGTTCTTTGTCCCTGCTTTATATATATCTAAATTTTAATACTATAAATATAATAGTATAAATATGAGACTGTGAGGAGTTTTGTGTATGCACGAGTGAATAATTTTGGCATCCAATTCTTTATGAAGTTTAAAAATTTCATACTTACTTCATATTCTAGAAGAGTTTACACAACAAAGGGAATATTTTTTCTGTTGATCAAAAGGTACCTTGGAACACATTTTCCTATTAATTCTACAGTACTGAATTTTCAGTTTTGCAATCCTTGTATAAAAGTTGTTTTTCATACATGATTTATACAAGTGATCTATATTTGTGTTGTTTTGCTCTCTGAGACAGGGTCTCTCTACAAGAATTGCACTGATCTTGAACTCAGTATGTAGTACAAGATGCCCTCGAACTCCCAGTGGTCCTTGTGCCTCAGCCTCCCCAGTGCTGGGGTCACCAGGATGCACTTCCACATCCAGCCTCCATATTGTTAAATACATTAGAATGAAACTTCTAAAGACTAGTGCTTTGTTTTCCATCTGTGTAGAACAAACTTTTTAAAGACAAATGATCAATATCTCATTTTAAACATATACAAATGTAGTAATTTATACTTATTCATTCTTAATTTTGCCTGCCAATTTTGGGATTTGGAATTTTGCATCAATAATGAATGAAATCTTTCCTTAGGAGGCATTTGATCTCTGAGTTAATTTATGCTTCAGGAGAGAAAGGCTTATTTTTTTTTTGCTGTTTCTCTTACTTATGAATTAATTAATAAATGCAAGTTTTAGTTCTGAACCTTGGTTTCCTGCAAGTTTTGAGATCTGTGTTTTAAAGTTGTTATGTTTTTGAATCTGTTTGAGAAAGCAACTCTTCTTTCAGTTTGTTTTTCCTTTTTTTCCATTTCAGTGTTTACTTTTTAAACATTTTGCTTTTATTGGTAGATGGTTGCAGGACATTCCATGATTACATTCCATGTGGACACAACCACATCCTGATTCTTTTTTCATATTTATATTCTCAGACTCTTGTGTGGTGTTCTTCTTGGTGTATTAGACACTCAATACACTTTTGCTATTTGAATCCTAAGTTGATGAGGTATGGAATTCAGGTCTGATTTTTACATTTGCTAAGTACTTGTAAATATGCCCATCATCCATTGTGTGCAATAAAATTATAACTTCAGCGAGACTAAGAAATCATAACTTGAGAGAATGGAAGGAAGAGTTGAGATGTCATGTTAGTCTTTGGTGTTAGAAGACTTGCATGTGACCTCTTCTCAATGGCGGCGGTGTCATTACCTTAAATCTTCATGCCTTTGTCTATTGCTAAGGTTCACTTGAGTCTTCTCACTTATGGGCTTATGGAAAGGTATACCATGGGACAGTTGCCTAAGGGGGAGTCAAGAAGTCAACATCATGACCTCTTTCTGAGAGATTAAGAGCTCAGCAACATCCTGACATCACAGCATAGCTTTCAAGGTGTGAGGAGGAGGCTGACACATCTGATTGGATTTGGGTGTCACCCATGTGTCCTTATTCCACGCCATGTTCCACAAGGCCCTTTCATTTTTTTGAGAGAGAAAACAATTATCTTGTTCATTTTTTCAGAACCCTTGACAAATGATAGCTTTCAAAGGCATTTATCACCATAGCAGAGAGAAAAATCACAAGATGGTGGCAGAATCTTGGCCAGATGCAAAATCAAGTAGCAGTGCCAGTCGATAGAGGCAGGGGGGCCAAGAATGATGTTGGTCTTAGAATTGGAACACCTAGGTTTCAGAATTTAGCTACAAAATGGGCGATTTTATGTAGATTATTTTACTTTTTTCAGTTTTAGTTGTTATAGGCACGTATGTGTGTATAAATACAGTCGTTGTCAGTCAATTTTAAGCAACTGGATTATTTTCTCTAATCGATTACTACTCGATTCCAAGTAAGTTTACAAACCTTATTCTGAAGTCTTAACATTTACATCTAGAGAAGAGAAGAATGTATTTTGTTATTTCTGCTGGTTCACTTGTTGATAAGAAGCAGTTCATAACCTCAGGGTATGGATGCCACATGCAGTGGTTTGAATGCTCGTGTTCCTTCAAAATCCATAGGTGAAAGTCCAATCCCTAATGTTACTTTATGTGTTACTTGCCTGTGGGAAACGATTAGCGCATGAGGGCGGCGACCTCCTAAATGAGATTCATGTCTGCAGAAGGGACACCCCAGGGAGCTGCTTGATCCTCTCCACCACGTGAGGACACTGCATGAATGCACTGTCCACGGGAACAAGGACCTTCAAGCCACACATACGCTAGTCACTTGATCTTGGGCTTTCTCTGGCTCCAAGACACACAGGAATGCACATTTGTTGTTTTTAAGATCCTCACCGGACTATATTGGATTATTTTGCTGAATTCCCACACCTACAATATTTCCATGGCAATGGAATACCCATCTCCTAAAAAAACTAAACAAAAAAAGGGGATGCAAGTGAAAGACCATTTTGTAGCTGTATATATAGAATAGGATAGATATACAGCTACTTTCTCTTAATTCAATGAGAAGAAAGATCTGTACTAATAGTGTTTGGACAGGATATCATGTCTGCATCTTGCACTATGAATAACCACAACAGTGACAACAATAAGCAATGTATGAATTACTGTAACTTGTCCTACTGACCTATTTTGAAACTATCTCATTGCTCTTTGTTTCTCAATAAAATTAATAAAATGATCCCCAATTTATGCCAGCGTCTACTAGAGCAACCTGAGCTGACTAAGGCCTCACTAAGAAAAGCTATTCATGCAATAACAGTAGAAAATCCATCTAATTGAAATGCTAGTTTAAGATCTAGAGAGCATCTTAGGTGTCATTAACCTGGGACTGAACTCACCCATTTTTCCAGTCTATGAAGAAAACATAGAAGTAGAAGAAAAGATTGTGGCCCCAAGGAATATTTCTCACATGTTTGAGATTTTAGTAATTATCTTCACCACTGCTCAATACAAAAACATAATTTTGACATAAATATGTACACATTTGAATTCTGTAAACTGAATATACCCTTTTCTATTTATGATACTGTGTTCTACAGATTTAAAGCTCCAACGATACCAAATTATAAACTTCGAGTATACTGGGGACTTTATGAAATCTTTTAATTTCTGCATCATGCTTTTATCAACCTTAAAATGGAAAACCCTGGATGTTCTTTAGTTGATCTCCAAAGAAAGAACAAAGGGCTCATGGAAAGATCTGTGCTGGATGCGAATTGAGGTGCCTAGGGAATGATGAGGGTAACGAAGCTGAAGAAGCTGGAAGCAGACAATAGCCTCCCTGCACGACAGAGAAGCAGCCGAGTGTCAAAGTGGCTACGAGCAGGGTGTTTTTAGGACAGTGGAAAACACCTCACCGTGATTAATGATCTGGCTCTGTAGTTTGCCAACAGCGAACAGAGTTTCCTGTGAGTTTTACGACGCAAATATTTCAGCCAAATCTCTGGATTTGATCCTTTCCTGTTCTTGGCATAAATCCCAAGTCCAAGCAAAGACAAGTTTCAATCAGATCCTGCTGGTTCTTGAAACAGCATGCTGGTGCCAGGCACCCCTGCAGACACTGAGCAGTACTTTTGTCCTGGTTTTGTACTCTGACATTCTCTGGCTTCAGCGCCTCTCACATGGGCTTCCAGCTTGAGCTGACACCACTTAAACCTTGTGCACCTACTGAAATCTGTGGTTTTTGTCACAAAGTTGTATAAATATACACACAGAGGAAGACTTTCTGGCTTTGTCGTAAAGTTTGGGTTTTGTTCCTCTGAGCTAAAATAAAATACAGTCAAAAAAATATAAAAACAACAACAAAAAACAAAACAAAAAAATACAGTCAATAAGAAATGAAAGTTAGCAAGTCTAAGTCAACCAGACCAGCCACCTATGATACCTGCTATCTCTTTAGATATCTTAATAGTCCATATAATTGCTGGCCTCCTGAATGTTGACTGTTATTGTTTTTACCAACGTTTTTCTTGAGTAACTGGATTTTTACATTTCGTTCTTGAGATGGAAAGATGGACAACACTAATTGATTGTCAACATACACTTATTCATAGTGAAGTGTTATTTATGATTTTCCTTTATTTCTCATAGCAAACCTCTCATATTTTAGACTTTGAATGAAACCTAGTCATATCAATGAGATCAATATGATTAACCTCGTACTGTAGAGATGTAGAAGTGGGTTCAAGGAGTACTCTAAATCATGTTTGCTATGGTTTTATTTTTTTTCATAGAATTGTTAATGATCTTGCTTTGTTTAATTGTAACCAGAATAAGGCCAGTGTTTCCAATTGGATTACGATTACAGATGGTTAATTTTACTCTGTTAGGAGGATCACTGAGTCTGACCTAGTAGCGAGCCCCTGAATACCCTGTAGACCCTTCCCTAAAATACAAAAAAAAAATTACTCTGTTAAAGGGGAAAACTATTGCAACTGTAATCCTCCTTTATACTGTCACTCACTTCATGGACAAATGAGCAAACAGCAATAAATAGTCACAAAAGAAACATCAAAACTGCCAGAAACAGACACATGTGCCCACGCTGCATGCACGCACACACACATCCATGAAACTTGCAAAGTACACACTGATCATTTTCAGGGACTCCCCTTTATTTATAGAAGTCCATATTTCTTAACTTGATATTTAGCCTATGATATCTGTCTTCAAATTACAAATTCAGCCTTAATCTCTACCATCAACCTTCTATCACATGTGCATAGTCTAACATAAAACATCATTATTTGAGATGTCATATTATCATTTTTTTAAACTTTATGATCACTGCTCCCTCTCCTTTTTTTTTTTTTTTTTGAGAAAGATTCCTGCTCTGTAGACTAGATTTACTCTGGAGTTCTGACCTTGGACTCTCAGCAATCCTCCTGCCTCATTCTCCTGAGTGCTGGGATTATAGACCGGCGCCACTATGTACAGCTGTTCTCTTTACTTACTAAACCAAATGTATCTTCTCAACATGTAAAATCATAAATCATGACACATCTTTCACTTGAGATTGGTCCTTATGTTTTTATTTATCTTTTTCAACTTTGTCTCTATGTCTAGAAAACATTTCCTGCATATTTATCTTTATTGTACTTCATTAAATATTCATTCACATGCCCGTCTCCTCCATCTGATTGTCAAATTATTGAAGCAGTGAATACTACTCTTGTATTTTTTTTCTCACAAACAGAGAACACAGTTCAATCCCTGTACCTCTCCTCAGTTTTTGTCTCCATCTTTTTTGTTTGTTTGTTTTCTGAATTATTCAGAGAGAAGAGTGTTTTTCTGCTGCTCCTGCTGCTGTGACCCTCTACTTAACACTCTTCATTCTCTGTAACCCTCTCTGGTTACCTGTTTCAAAGTGTTGCTTATGCTATTTTCCTTATTTTTATTATTTTATTTTATTTTTAATGTATTTGGTACAGGGTCTCACTTTGTAGCTTATTAATGATTTCAAATCATCCCAAACAGTCTACGATTAAATCTGAGATCTTTGTTTCTTCTAGAAGTCTTTATTTGATAAGTTTATCTCATTTTATGACCTCCTAATGAAACGATATTACCCTGCATCCTCCTTGGGCCACCCACTTTGATGAACATTGCACCTTATTAAGAACCAGTAATGGCAGCACCCTTATCCTCTAGTGTGCGTGGTGCTTATGTTCACATGCATCTGATCATCTTAAAATCCATCCAGGAGACATTCTGTGAAAATATTTTTGCAATATTCTACCTAGTGATATCAAATATCTGCTAATCTAAAACAAATATCTGCTAATCTCCAGCGCTCTTTACTGACCCACGTATCACATAGGAAAATGTACTTTAATTTTCCTCCTCCTTTAGATGACTTTTAAAAACATTGTCTCTCCACAAATAATGACAACTACTTCCTTCAGAGCTTTAAACTGGTGAAATTTCCTTCTCTTACCTTTTTTTTTTTTTTTGTGGAACCAGGGATTGAACTCAGGCCGTTGCGCTTGCCAGGGAAGTGCTTATCCCACTGAGCCATCTTCCCGACCCCTTCTTCTCTTTCAATTGGAAAAGACTTTCCACAAGTTTGTCATAAATGGCATTTACATACCCAACTTACTTTCCTAAAGCTATGGCTAAGCCCTTAATACACAAGGTTGCTACCTTTGTGATTCCAGTTGGGTCTCGAACTAATGGAGATCCTCGTGGTTCAGCCTCCTAAGGGTTGAGATTTCACTTCTGTGTCACCACAGCTGGCTCTCTATGATGCCACTGCCAACAGTTTGTGATTAGATTATTTTCCAACTCAGGCAAGCTTTTTCTTGATAGGACCGTCTCCAGCTGTTGTCCCATTTCCTTGCCCCTCTTTACAGACCAGAGGTCAACCAACCTTCACTGAGTCAGCTCGATTTTTCCTCCACCCTAATTTCATGAAGTTTTAACTTTTACCTCTCCATTCAAATCCAGCTTGCCAAAGTACTTTCCTCATTGCTTAATCTAGTGACCACTTTTCAGCACTTAAATTATGTAAGAATATTCATGTTGGATACTCTGCTTCAGTTAGTTTTGGAGACACATTAGTTTATTCTTTATTGCCACTCTTTTCTTTCTTGATATTTCTATCTCTGTGATCTCTAAATTTTGTAATACATCAAGGCCCAATCTTGGGTATTCTTTTTCTAAATAGGTTTACTGTATAATTGAGTCAGTTAGTCCTAAAATTTAGTCAGAAGTCATTAAATATCATTTGTCCCTGAGATTTCTCAACTTTTATTTCCAGTCCAAATATTTTTCTTGAATTCTGAACTCAAGTATCCAGCTTCCTACTCAGAATCTTCACTTAATTTTTAAGTTGTCACCTCAAAATTACTTTGTCCATTATACATTGAATGTCTGACTCTCCTCAAAATTCATCTGTTGAAATCTCAGTGTAGGATATCATGACATTTAGAGGTAGGATTTTGGTAAGTATTTAAAATTAGATACCATCCAGGGGGACTCATGATCAGATTATGATGAAAAGATGAGGAGACTAGCTGTCGCTGTCTCTGCTCTCAGCTATGTGAAGGTAGAATGAGAAGACTATTATTGGTATGTTAGTTAGATATCCATTGCCATGACAAAATACCAGAGGAAAATCAAATTAAAAGATGAAAGGCTTATTCTGGCTTAGACATTCAGAGGTTTCAGGAGAGAGTCACGTGACACTGATATTTCTCAGGTTATATTACAGAGAAAAATCTTGGCAGAAAGGCATGGTAGAACAAAGCTGTTCACCTCATGATGTCCAGGGAGGAGGGAAGAGAGGGAGAGAGAGAGGGAAAGGGAGACGGAGAGGGAGAGGGAGAGGTGAGGAGAAAGAAAAAGGGAGAAAGGAGAAAGGAGAGGGGAGAGAAGAGAGAGGAGAGAGGAGAGAGATACAGAGAGATGGAAACAGAGAAACAAGAGACAGACAGGGGGAGAGAGAGAAAAGAGAGAGAGAGAGAGAGAGAGAGAGAGAGAGACAGAGACAGAGACAGAGACAGAGACAGA
>NDGM011253975.1:3839-19165 GCA_002564305.1 Octomys mimax | reverse complement strand
TAGTTCAGCTTGTTCCAAGTAGGTGCTTTAGACCACTGAGCCATCTCGCCAGCCCCTACACAGGATCTAGTTAAGTAATGTTACAATGGTTTTCAAAATAAGGAGGAAAACAGAAAAAGAACATTTAATGTCAAGCATTTTATATTCATAATTTAGACTTAAGACAAGGTTCTGAAGCAGTGCTACCCCAAAGCGAAATGTCCATGGATTTAAAAGCTTCTCAGGAGTGCGTGGTTAGAAGATCTGTAGAATGTGGAATGCAAGTTTGAATTAAGATAGATAAATTGCTAAAAGGAGTGAAGCCATTCCTCAGAGTTGACATATTTCCCAGGAAGTAACATTAGGCATTTTTTTAAAACCTTGAAGTTTTTGAAGAGAAGGTAAAAGTTCCATTTTATATGAAGTTTCACATTTTAAAATATTAGGAAGCAATATAACAATTAGGATTTTAAAAAATCTAACATCGGTATTTACACTCTTACAAAGGGGAGTAGAAAGAAACAAAATTAGTTGCTGCAGCTGGACAGGTACTTCATGATAAATGCAGCAGGCATGAATGGAGGCACAGGTTTTGAAGACCATGAGTGATCTGACACAAAATTAATTGATGTACATGTTAAGTAATGACAAGAGATATTTTAAAATGAATGGTTGATTTAGAGATTTAGATGTTGCTCTAAGTGTAAAAGCTGTGATTTGTGATTCCAGCGCATATCCCTGGGACTCTTCACAATGGACCTGCATGGTGAGTATCCACTATTTCAGATGGAGAAACTGAAAAAGGATTAAATAACTTCTCCAAGTCTAGCTGGCTCTATACCAAGACATTAACAATGAACAGAAACACGCTAGCCCCAATTTTCTTGTCTAGGAAGTCTGTATCCTTGGATCACTTTTCTGCCTCCATAGATGGGATTTAAAAAAACTTTTTCCCAGGACTGACCTGAAACCAGCAACCAGCTCGCAGCACAGTGGTGATTTCTTTTCAATGTCAGAGGCATCCACAGGACCCTCTCTGCCATCCCTGAGGTGTGTCTAGTGTCTGGAGGGGTGTCACTCAGCTATTTTCACGGTGGAGAGACAAAATGGTTTCAGAAAGCCTAGTTCAAAGCAATCCATCTCACGATTTTAAAAAGGAACTAACTTGAAAAATGTATGTAGAAAGAGTAAGTAGGATTGATTTGGCGATCAGCCTAATGTTTGCAATAAAAGCAAAACAGATGGGTCATTGATTACCATGAAGTTGCTCTCTTAAGATTTTACTTAGTAGAAAGTAAGGGGTGACTATAAGGGAATAGGATAAGAGGTACTGAAAATTTTTATGTCAATAGAAATAGATCAAATAAGACTGTGCAGTTTGGTTATGTACGGTAATGATTCTGGCCTTATTGGTGCTAGTTGAATGAAAATCCATATGATCAATTTTGAGTGTAATTGAGTTTTCCAAAAAGCTCATTAGTCATCTATCACTTTTCATATTTAATGACTAAAGAGAAGTTTCTTTGTCTAAATGCTAAAGTTTGGTTTTTACTCTCTTGAGGAAACATTGACAAGCTGAGAAAAACACATTCTGAGTGTTTTTGATGGGTGAATATGCATCATGCTGCGCTGGATGAGGAACCCAGGAGTAGGTTTTGGCCATTTTGTTTTGAGCTGTCAGATAAATTTTTCTAAGGCATCTTTCCTATTGCTGTGCATTTGAGCAAAATAATATTTTATTGTTGGTCATAATTAATAATTCATTGAAATATACTAAATGAATGCACTCAAGAAATGGATGTAAATCTTATCATAGCTCTGAGTTTAGTGGTTCCAGTCACAGTATGATTTTTACAGCACGAATTGCAGTCATGTATTAGATTACTCACTATCAGAACAAATGGAGAAGTATAATGTAAAAAATTGACCAATTACTCTCAGCCTATCAGTGAGAAAACAGATTTGTAAAGAAATTGAAATGAGCCAGTCTGGCAAAGTAGAATTTGAGCTTTAAGTGTAAACACTTGAGTTAATGGCTGGGGTTTTTCGACCTTAGAAGCTTTGGAGCTTGGGGAGGGTGAAGGCTAGGTTAGAGAGGGCTCTTCAGCATTTTCCTTAGAACATCCTTCCAGGGTTTAATTAGGCAGATTACCTGTTATGCATGGTGTAGTGTGCTGAACACTTTGAAACTGGTATGTCCTCCAGGCAAATGGAAGGCAAAGTCAGAAGGAATTACATTCTACACAAATAACTCAGAATGTTTTATTAGTGGGCCTCATAGAAATGAAATCTCCTTTCCAAGGCCGCGTTTCGTGTTGAACTCAGTTGAGTGCCAAAGGGTTTGTTAAATGCTCATTGGTCATCTCAATTTATACATCCAGTCTGACCACCCTTTGGGTGGCTTCTTTTCCCCTCTCCTGGGAAACATTAGGGGAAAAAAGGAAAAACTTTAGTTTTTAACAATATATGTCTTGCTTGAAATTAGTAGATAATGACACCAGTATAAATATTTATAGGAAAGACAGTCTTACTTTTTGAAAAGTAGTAATATTTTATAACTCCAAAAAGTAAAAAAAAATGCTTAAAATTTGCCCAGGAAGAGTATTGTTTACTAATCATTCCAGGATGCGAATGTGAACTTGCTACGTACATGTGAAATTCCTGAATCTATTTAATCACTTAATTCACTTAACCACCTACAGGGAAGGGTCACTATGTCAAGCAAGCCTGAATGGTATTTTGTGTGAATTGGGAACAAAGCTTTTAAAGGGCAGAGGTTTAGGAACATAAACCAGATGTGTGCTCATTTTAAAAAGTCTACTTAGTTTGGGGGGAAGGAAGGTCAGCCTCTTAGATCTTTTAAAAATCTTACTGTCAAATGCATTCCATGGAACATAAGCATTTTACTTTTCTGAGTGCTGCTTCACTGACTGCTTCTTCTTTTTTTTTTTTTTTTTTTGATGAAATATTTTTTTCTGATCTGCAGGATACAAGATTCTTTTCTACAGATAGAGCACTTGTAAAATTTGTTAATCACTGAAAACTCCCTACAGTACGTCAGGATATTTAAAATTTTATTCTTTAGAAGTAGTGCCGAATTATTTATAAAAATCATAATTTTCAGCACAAATGATGGATTGAAATAGAATTTCTTGACTATTCCCCCACCGTAAACTGATTATTAACAAGAATTTTGTAGAGAAATGTTTAAGTAAAAGTTAACGTCTTCCATATCTAGCATAATGATGCATCTAATGTATAATGCTCACTTCTACTGTAATTAATCAAATATAAAATACGATTATTAAATTCAAGCTTCAGTATCTTTGTGGGATATAAATTACACTGAGTTTTTCTTTTAGACTATATTCTGCTATGCACGCAACTCTTCATGTAGAAATAGGTATTCCTTTATGATACTATCCTTAATTTTATGTTTTTTTAACTCCTTGAACAAATGAACCCAGTGTTAAGTTGTTACTTGCTTGCATGTAATCTTTATTCTTTATTGTTTATGTATTTATTACAGGGTCTTACTATGCAAATCTAACTTGTGGTGATCCTCCTGTTTTCAGCCCCACAAGTGCTGGGCTTACAGGTGTGTCCCACCATGCCCAGTCTCCATCTCTGGCTCAGCATGCCCTGGGGGTGGGGCCTGCATGGCTTCATGGGGACCAAACCCCGGTCCCTGCATGTGCCTAAGCAGGCAATTTAATTCAATTAGCTATCTTGTCAGCCCTCTGCTTCCATGTAATCTTATTTCCAAGAGAAGAGTTGTGCCTCTTTAGCAGTAAATATTGTATTGAGATGAAGCCGGCACATTATCTGAAAACTTATAGGTAAATTTTTTTGTCTAATTTATTTCCCTTTATCGACATAAGAATTTTTTTTTTTTTTTTGTGGTACTGGGGATTGAACTCAAGACCTTATGCTTGTCAGGCAAGCACTTATTCTATTGAGCAGCTATCTCCCTGGGCCGATATAATATTGTTATACACGATAATTATATTCATCTTGGAGAATTGGTACAAATAAATATTACATCTTAATAATATTTATTTCCTCTAAAAGTCTCAATTTCCTCAACTACAATACGGACATGATGAATATAGAAATCTATGGTCTACAAGAACATAAAATGAGAATATGTGTAATATAATAGCATCATGTCTACTACAACAGTTATAGTCACTCATTAAATTTTATCCACTCAATCCAAATGCAGAACAGATCTCTGCCCAACAAACTCTAGAGTTTGAAAAGTACAAGGCTTATTTTATCCTTTATTTCTGATTTTCTGAGCTTCAAATCTCTAGCCTTAAGAAAAAATAAACACCAGGTTCAAACAAATAGCTCAGTGGATTAAAGCACCTGCTTAGGCAGACACAGAGGCTGGGGTTTGATCCCCAGGCCTGCGGTTCCAGTCCCACTCCCAGGGCAAGCTGAGATTGAGACTGGGTATGGTGGCACGTGCCTATAATCCCAGCACTTGGGAGGCTGTAAACAGGAGGATCACTACAAGTTTGATCTACATAACGAGACCCTGTAGACTCTGTAGACTCTGAACTAAATACATAAAAAAAGAAAAAAAGAAACACATATTTTAAATGCTTATATGAAAACAACATACACACACTAACGTGAAAATAAGAAATAATATTTGAAATGACATATATCCATAGATCACTGAAGCTGTTTAAATGTTTAATTTATAATGATTTATCAATTTAACTATTACTTACTGCTAAAATAGTATGAATTTAAGTGGAGACTGGACAAACATCTTTATCATTGGATTGGATGTTATGGCAAAGTCTTGAAGTGGTTTTCTAATATCTCTATTTCCTTGTCTTAGTTAAAGAACTCTTGTTATTTAGTTGGCTGCATGAACATTTAAAATAAATGTGCACGTCATAGCATCAGTCCTCTGTTGACTTGCAGAATAAATCATGCTGAGCCAAGACTCTAACATGTATAGGCCAAGTATTGCCTGGTACCATGCTGCTTATACTGTATACTTTGGGTAACAGTACAAACCAATTTGATCACTTTGGAATATATGAATATTCTGCATGAAGATTTATCTCTCCTGTAAATATTCATAAGATGACTGAATATCTTAATTCTGATAAATCCAACATTATTAGACCTGATCAATAAATCTGATCTCTGTATTAAAAGAGGTGGACCAAGGGATGATCATCACACGCACAAGCTATACAGTTAGTGAAGCTCATGAAAATGAGTGGAAGACTGAATTTTCTACTCAGCAGTAGTGGCAGCTGAAAATAACATCTTATGGCTTGGTAACATAGGAATATGGATTACCATTGTAAAAGAAAACCAGTGCTGCTCTGTCACATCTGGAATGCACAGGAAGGGAGACTGGGAGTAGGAATGGCATCCGGCAGTATTCCACTCTATCGTTCACTTACCCAACATTGTTTTCCAATCCCAATGACCTTGACCTATCCTAGCTTAGAGATCTGAGTGCTTAAGGAATAAATTATTCTACCAGAGCTGTAACCATTTCTCTAGTGGCTGTAGAATGGAGTTTGATATCTGACCGTTCTATGTTGCCCTGTGTGTCAACAGTAACTGCTCTTCCTTAATCAAGGGATGTAGAATGGTTATTGTGCATTAGGAACACAGGAGATATTTGGAAACCTGTACATCTTGTGGTATGTCTGATTGCCAAAATATTAATGGGACAACTACATAATTTCAGCCTAGGGAGGAGCTCTGAGAGCTCAGATCCGTCTCATATTACTTTTGACATACCTATCCAAATAAAAATCCAGTGAATCACTGAATAAGAAGCAAAAGACTATGGACTTAAAATACAAGAAAGAATTTATAAAGATCAAACACAGGGTTGCTACTAGCTCTACCACCAAGATCTTCAGCAGCTAAGTACATAGTCTTTTGTTCCACTATGTCTAGATTTGCATAATTTTTTTCTTTCATCTCTTCTTTTCTCCACTAATTTTATATTCAGTAAAGGTGATGGTTAATTTAATAGTTTTATTCTTGGTTCTCAGTATCTCAAGCTAGGGATGTGATTGAGTTAGAGAACAAAGAATCACACAGAGAAGAAAATTGTCCCTGATGGAATTCATTTTTATTGATAGGAGTAAATATTAGGTTAGTTGGGATAATAATATGAGTTCCGGTGTTTGTTTAGGAGTTTAGATTTAGCACAAACAGTGTATCTGTATGGTGAGTATTTGCAAGGGAGGGTTTGTAGATGCTGTGCCTCAGCTCACATAACCCGCATTCCAAACATTGTTTCATGTACTATCCTGGATGGCTGGGGATGGAAAATGAAAACTGCTTTTCCCAGTCTTCTCATATCTGGAGTTTTCTTATAATTTAGTTTCTGCCAAATGCTTTTTGTGAGATTTATAGTTAGAACTGAGTCATGTGGCAAGAGACACAGAACATGATGCAATCATTTTGATGATAAAGCTCATAGCAGATGCATCAAGGATCCTAACGGATGACTCCCTACCATGGTGTGGCGAGAATTCCCTTCTGGAGTCAGTACAACGAGGCCCTGCTGTCTGCAGCTTCTGGGTTCAGAAGTTTATTGCAAAGATGAGTGCAACTTTCATGTTGCTATCAGAAGCTCACATCAGAAGCTCTGTAATTTGGGGAACTGGAATGGGTATTTACCTTCTCTGTGCCCTAAATACTTTTTAAAAATTCTACTTGGTCAATTTACAATTTGATTGACCCCAGTGTATCAACCACTTTTATGGATCCGCTGCATGGAAAACAATATAGAAGCACAAAGATGAAAACAGTGTGCTCTTCTTGTTCCAGGAACTCGTAGTCTCATAGGAGAGACAGATGCTGTGGTGGAAATCAAGAAGTAAGTGTTAGAGTAGCACGGTTAGGTGAATAGGTAGTCCTACTCAATATTGAATAAAATTTCATATTTTTTGAGTCCAAAGTATACTGAGGAGAATTTTAATACACAGCTTAGGGTGGTAAAGGAAAGGGATCTCTGTATTTTAGGATGTGCCATTAGAATTTAGTAGTTGAACAAAAGCCTGTCAAACACATATGGATGAACACGGAATTTTTCTCCTACTAACAATGGTAAAGTTGAAAGGGAGATCAACCATGCTATGCTTTGAATATGCTTTGTCCCTCTGAAAGCACGTATAGAAATTTGGTCCCTGTGCAATAAATTTGAGAGGTGGTAGGAGGTATAAGAAGTGATTAGTTCATTAAGCGGGATTAATGCAATTCTCCTAGGACTGGATTAATCACCATTTAAAGTAAGTTATTATAAAGGCAGGCTTCCTTCTCTGTCTCTTTTGCAAGTATTTCCAGGGGAACATTGTGAGATACTGTGCTTATGCTTAAAGTTTTCTGCCACATTACCATGGGGCCTGAACCTGAAGCTCTCAGCTACAAAACTATGAGCTAAATAAACTTCTCTACTTTATACATTACCCACTCTTGGGTATTGTTTTATAGCAACAGAAAACAGTCTAGCATATAGGAAAACAGTCTGAAAGTAAAGCCAGAAATCAGTTTGTAGTGAGACTAAAGTGCAATTGAAGGTTTTATTGTTTTTTATAGACTCATTTGTTTTGTGTACAGAACCTTACAGATCTGATTGGATGAGAGCAAACTGTGGAAATAATGAATAAATTAAACTGAGAGAACATAAAGGAAACTAATTAGAAAATTATCATAATAAGAGAGTATATTTCCAAGGCAATAATCTGCGAACAAAGACTAGGTTACAGATTTCACAAATACCATAGAGCAGATCTTAGAAGTGTTTGGTGCCCTGTGGATTGTAAAAATTGATTAAAAATTTAGAAGGAAATGTGATGTTGACTTTTAAAAACTGAATGGATGGAGGTACAATGGTGTAGGTGGCTGTTGGGTGAAGCAGAGAGAAGACCTCATAAGTCTAGGAATTGATGGAACTCTATTTTAACTCACTGCACTGAGAAACTATGTAAAATATAGCCATGTCTCACCATGTAGACTGTAATCTAGAGGTCAACATGGAAGGCAAGTTACAGATGAAAATTTCAGAACCAAGTATTTCAAAATTAGAGATGGCATTTGCCTAGCACTTTAAATAAATGAGTTATTAGTCATGGCGCATCTCACTCAGCAGCAGCATTGTTTGTAATAGTTCTTAATCACACCCACGTAGCTTGAAAGTGGTGAAAAATGGTAAAAATTAATGAAGAGTAGATAAGTTAATAGTATGAAAAAAGTGCTTTGTGGTTCTTTGAAATGGTTTTGGGAATTTTACTCAATACTGATTGAGATTTGAAGAGAGCCAGGGTACTTTTGAGTTATTTTTTAAACTTCTTTTTATATTACATCTGATGTTGAATATTATGAATATTTAATAAACAAGATTAATGAGCACATCTTTATTGAATATGTTCTCATTCAAAGCGAGCCTATTGCTTGCAACAAATTTCAACAATTATTTTTTAATTAATTTTACTGACAAACAAATCAATTAGCAGGACAGTTTCAATAATTAATACATCGCATATTGTTGTCTTTCTAGTGGTTATTCATAGTACAAGATGCAGACATGATATCCTGTCCAAACACTATTAGTACAAATCTTTTCATTGAATTGAGAGAAGGTAGCTGTATATCTAGCCTATTTTCTGTATAATGATACAAAATAGAGCTTCATTTGCATCCCCCTTTTTTGTTTAGTTTTGTCAGAGATGGGTATTCCATTACTATTTAAGTATTGTAGGCGTGTGAATTCAGCAAAAAAAAAAAAAAATCCAATATAGCCCAGTAGTTCATAATAGTAGTGTGTTGTCCATAGGACTGGCAATGTCAGAAGTTGTTGACTTGAGCATTTTACAGCTCAGCATACTAATATGGATTTACTTTTTATACCTCAGTTTTATGCTTTTTTGCTGGATGAAACTTCAACAATCTTCTGAATTTTTCATAGAGTAATAGGAATTCCTGGACATAAGAATTTAACACTTCTTTCAGTTTTGGTAAGGCTAAAGAGTACCATTTATAGAATTATTTCTTTTCAGAGCTGCTCAAAAATAAGACAGGCAATAAGTAACAGGGAGAAGACAATTTTTAAAAGAGAAAGAGGCCATGACATAGAGGGAGAGGAAGATTGTGAACATGAAAAATAAGTCAAAAATTTTAAAAGAAGAAAAACTCTATCTAGTAATCTGAACAACCAATTTGAAGACACTAATATGTAAAATAACAACCATTGTTGCAATCTATCATTTTGTTTAGGGAAATGCTGTATTGTTTATTTTTTATGTATGTAGTACAGGTCTACAGAGTTTCACTACACAGATTGGACTTGTAGTGATCTTCCAGTTTTCAGCCTCCCAATTGCTAGGATTACAGGCTTGTGCCACCACACCCAGTCTCAAACTCCCCCTCAGCATGTCACTGGGGCAGGACCACCTAAAAACTAAAAAATTAGGGCCAGGGATATCATTCAATGGTATTTTGCTTGCCTGAGTTCTATTCTTGGTCCTGAATTTGATTATGGGTACCCCCCAAAAAAATAAAAATTAAAAACGTTTAACATATATCATGTGCATGTATACCAATTCCTATGATGCACATAATCATTACATAATTCAAACGTGGTAAAAAATTAAAAAATTTAAAAAGGACATTATCTTTCTTCTATCTTGATAAAAGCTGGATTTTCTCATCATTTATAACTTCTTAAACATTCCAAGGAAAATATAGTCCACCAAAGCCAAAATTTTTATGAGTCAATGTCAGATGGTATACTTAAATTTGAATAACCAAAAAATTTTGAAATTCTTTTTAACTTCTAAAGCAAATTTGGCCTGTGTCTCTTACACTAGGAAACAATATAAGTTCCAAGATGTTTCTTTTTCATTATTCAAGATTTTGATAGCTTTTCATATGTGTTTCTCAGCTCAAAGATTTAAAGCACACACATCCATCCAAAAATCCTGTCCGTTATAGAATTTCAATCAATAGAGAACAGTACAATGAAATAAAAAACTATTGCTCAATGAAGTAAGGTATGATAATACAAATTAGTTTTGGGGTATAGTTTTAATTACTAGCAGGTACCAGTACCTAGAGACTACTAGTGTTTTGGGCCAGAACCGAATCAAAGAAAGCTGTCCATTGAGTGTTACACAAACAAAGCAATTTTTCTCAGAGACTACTTGGTTAAATCCCAACATTTCATCATTAGGAAATTTAAGAACCTAGAGGCAAAATGATCGTGCAGAGTTTGTGGCCAGCAGTGAGAGATGAAAGGGCTAAAATTAATATACTACTTGACTGAAAACTTACAACAACTCATGTAAGCCCATGCTATTGCCTCGTCTCCGCTCTTAATTTTAGATAAGGAAATAGGCCGTCAGAAATTTGTAATAGCATGACAATATTCAGTGACTACCTCTATGACATTTTTTGTCACCTGTGTTTAAAAGTATGCATACGAATGTTAATTCGTGAAGAGTCTTTGTCCATATGAGAGGTAGAGAGTTTTCCACATAAATAGTGACGCTTGAAGGACAGGACCTAAAGTCTAGCCTTATGGTATTCGTTTTGTGTGTGTGTGTGTGTGTGTGTGTGTGTNTATCCTGGTATGCTACAAGAAATTCAAAGAATCGCAATAAGTTGTTTTTAATTTTTGAAATATTCCCCTACTCAATATTCGTTAAAGGCCTTAAAACCACTAGCTCAAGGTAGTTTAAATTTCAGCATTAGACTGTTGTCTTAGTTACATTTCTTGATGCTGACAAAAACACCTGACACTCAAAGTTAAAGGAGAAAATGTTTACTTGGCCTGCGGTTTGTAGATGTTTCAGTTCAAAGTTGGCTGGCTTGAAGGAAGGCTGGCATAGCAGAGTGGAAACAGGTCATGGTAGTCAGGATTAATCAAGACAGCAAGTAGCAAGTGACAAGCAGTGAGCCTTTTTCTGTCCCTCTCATCCGATTTGGGTGTCCTACCTTTAGGTCAGGTAGCATTTACTCTCAGGGTGGGACAGTTTTAATCCCAGTATTGTGTCACAAATTCTTCTGAGCATCACATCTTGGATCCCAGCATCACATATTATAGGTCCAGTCACCTAGTAAGAGACCCACTTCTGACTGCATGAGGGTCATCCCAATAGAAGTCAAAACAATTGTATTACATCTTTTACTCTGATGTTATATCTTTGAAAAGATGGAATTTTAGCAGTCACTATGATAAAAAAAAAATTAATCTCATGCAAAAAACAATCTTTAGGGGCCGGGGAGACGGCTCAGTGGAATAAGCGCTTCCCTGGCAAGCGCAAGCGCCTGAGTTCAATCCCCGGTTCCGAAAAAAAAACAACAAACAATCTTTATATGATTGCACTCTCTGAATATACAATATTTGAGGGGCATAAGTACCCCATTCTAACGTATTTGTATTTATTCTAAAATAAAATAAATGTTATATATTTCTATGTTTTGTTCTCAAATGTTAAGCTTTTTGGATCTAACAACTTACTTTTAAGTCTGTTCAATATCAATATTGGTTTCATGGTGCAATGAAATTGTTATTAAAATACCAAGGGAGCCATTGTGCCACAAAGTTTGGCCACCTCACACCATTCCTTTCTAATCTGAGCAGATCAAGTGTCCAGCTACACAGGAAGTGGAAAAATCTGACCTGTATACCGACAATGTAGAGCAGAAGGAAATAATACCTCATGCCCTTGAAAAGGGTTTTTTCTTCTAAATGTGTATCTTTCCAAGCTAATTCAAATAACTTTTGATGGTGTGATGGGAAAAACAACTCCAACTTGTTACATGAAGGATTACTGAGTTGATAGTCTCATATCAGGAATGAAGTCATGAACAAAAACCAGCGAGGAATTGAGGAGAGTTTTGTTGGAAATAAGGAAAAGCATAAATTCCAGATTTTCAGGAGCCAGTGAGCATTGCCAGGCCGGCAGTGAGTGGCTACCAAGGCTGTTCGTCATGGGGAAATTTGTACTGTGAATATACATTGTTCAATGTGGGCCAAACTAAAATCATTCTATAGGATTAAAAGTATAGTCTCTAACTTAATATTTAGCCAAAAGGAAAAAGACTCTTATAGTAAGGGTATATAGAAAGAACAAAGGCTTTCTTGCAAAAGGATGAAGCCAGATGTTTCGGTCATCCACCTGTGAACCTGATGCCTACGTGAGCTCTGAGCTCACTGTACCAGATAGTTCTGATTACAATATAATCTCAAGTTGCTGCTCATCTCCAAAGGGACTTGCAGTGCTGTCTAGTACATCTCCACCTAGAGCCGTGGAACTTTCCAGATTCATGTGCCACCATAACTTTGGTGTGTTTTTTTATTCTGTGTTGACTTTCTCAAGAACGCCATCCCTTTCTGATTGCATATTAATTTCAGTCTACCTTAGCTGTTTATAACATTAGCATCTATAATTTATACTTATATCTCAACTCTTGCTTGTGTTCTTACTTGAATGAAAGCAGCCCACTTCCTGGGGTTGTTTGTCAGAAATGTTAAAAGAATGATTCAGATAAAATGCCTGATACTATGCCTGAAAGCTAACAAACACTAACACAGTGTTAGGCATTATTGGTAATTTTTACAGTGAAATGTTTCTTAAACAAATGTTATACATCATTAATAATATAAAAGATGACATTAGAAGAACCTTTTACTTCATTAAATTTATCATATTTTACTGTTACTTAATTTTACTGCAAAGTCAAAAGTGCTAGTGCTGTTCTTGACATGAAGAGAAATACACCGATGAATATAGTATTTTCTGATGTACAAAAGCTACAAAATAGGTACTTAAATTCAGCAAAATAACCCAATAACCCATAATAGTAGTGAGTATGTACAATCTTTGGACTGACATCAAGTATGAAAAGGTCCTTTAAAGACTTCCTCAAATACAGCTTCTCTAACAGCAGTGGAACACCCATCTCTGACCAAAAAAAAAGGGGGGATCAACAGTATGCAATGTATTAATTATTATAACTGTCCTACTAACCTGTTTTGAAACGTTTTCATTGCTATTTTATCTATTTTTCTCATTAAAATGAAAAAAAAATTTTAAAAATAAGCTCCAAAATATACACAGCCATGAAGCATGGCCTTCTACCTTTGTTTCCCACCTTAGCTCTCTGTTACAGCACTGGCTACACAGATGTTGACCATTCAGTAGTATGCCTGAGGATTTTTGTTTGAATTTTTCTATAAGTTAGTTTATATCTATAATACATAATTGTGTTTTCAGTGATGCTTGATAATGCAAAATGTTAAATTAATTCATTAAAAACAAATTTTATTTGGGGAATGTTTGTAAACTGAAAACCCATTCTTTTTAACAGCAAGGACTTTCTAAAGCCAACTGTGTTTGACTTCTGACTCTGAGGGTAAACTAAAGTTTGATTTTTCCTTCTAAAGGTTTACTGAAAACAACAAAAACTTTGGGGAATGTGCACATCACAGCTAAACTTATCTCCAGGCAGGCTATTTTATAAGCTGAAAGGAATTAAGCTGAAGTTAATATTTAGAAGTTTCAAATCTATCTTTTTGTTTATACTTTTTGTTAAATTTGCTTTGTTTTGTTTTAATGCTTAAGGAAGTGACAAGACTCTAAAACCCTGGAAGGTAAAATGAGAAAAGCAGATTAAGAAGAAAAAAAAAAAAAAAAAACATATCCTTTTAGTCATTCTTTACTGAGGTCAGGGCATTATTTTAAAAACCTTAATCTTTCATTAGTTTCAAATGCCTGCCACTCCATCATATAATCCTGGGGAAAAATCAATTCTCCCATCAGCATCTTTCAGCGCATGCTGAGAATTAAAAATGTACTTATATGTTAGTCTCTACTTAAAACACGTATATTCCAAATTTTCATTTTTGTATTTTAATGTACAGTGTGTATGATTCTGTATTTGTCATTGAGGGCTCTACTTACCAGTAGCAATGCTTGACTCTAGATCACAAAGACTAGATGCATCATAAAACACATTAACTCGTTCATATACACCAGCCCAAAGATAGAGAGATTTGCTATAAAGTAAAATTGGCTGACACAGTTATAAAGGCGAGCAGGTCCAAAGTCTTCGGTGTAAGACAATAGGCTGAAGTCTCTGCAACCAGTGTGAAGGTGGTGTGCCAAAGAGTTCACCTTGCCTCGGGAGCCCTCAGTTTTTGTCTTATTCATGTTTTCCACTGATTGGATGAGGCTCACCCACAAAACGAAAGCAATCTGTTTACTCCAAGCTCATTGATTTAAATAAATGTTGATCTCATTCACAAACCCTTCCAACTGACAAAACGAACTGTGTAGCATTATAATTATCTTCATGTTACAGGAGAGAAAACTGAGGTATGAAGAGTTTAACAAGCAAGATTGTGCGGCATCATATAGCCTATAAGTAGCCAGAAGTAAAGTCTAGGTAATTAGGTTCCAAAGTTTAAGTTCTAATTACTACACCAAGTATGTGTTGGAAATTTTTTTTTAAATCCCTGTGATATAAAACTAAATTAAGTGAAAATAAACTTTAGAAAAGGCCAGATATGAATATTCATAGTGAGGATTACCTTGTGATTCTGTAATAAGCATATATATGCATATACAGGAAAGAATTGTGCAGATAGATACTAGCTCTTTATGATCAATTGTCTGTTTCAATTTACCTTTTATGCATTTTCTAGCTTTTAAAAATTCTCATGCCAATATTTGTTAGTGTTTTAGAATGACTAATCCAACCCTATAACTTGATGTGACAAAATCTTTTTTTTTTTTTTTATGTGACAAAACCATGATTGGACAATTCCTAGCTGTGTATCTATACATTTGATACACCTCAAATAGTAATGGCTTCTCTAATTTCTGTAATTGTTATAATTCTACTTTTGGTATAGATGCATATACTAGTTAAAATAAAAATTAATGTAGAATATTTTAAAATAAATGGTAAAGTGACAGAAACTTTACATACAGCATAAAACTTTATGCATTACAATAAAAGTTCTGACAAAATTTGTCAAGTTTCTTGTTTGTTACTTAATTTGACAGTTTATTTATTTATTTTTCTTTTGCGGTACTGGGGATTGAACTCAGGACCTTGCACTTGCCAGGCAAGCACTTATTCTACTGAGCTATAACCCCGGCCCAAGACTGTTTTGTTCTTTGCAGTATGATGGGATCAAACTCGGGATTTTACACTTGCAAGGCAGGCATTTATGTTGATGAGCTATATCACTGGCCCTGAATTTAACAGTTTATTTATTTGCGGAAGCAGGGATTGAACTCAGGCCCTTGTGCTTGCCAGGGAAGCACTTATTCCACTGAGCC
>NDGM011253971.1:1445-22120 GCA_002564305.1 Octomys mimax | reverse complement strand
CAAAAATATCCCTGTAAAGCTTTCTCAATGTTTTTAGGCACTCAGCATGACACTTTTAAGAAAGTAACTTATGCAGTTTAATACCTTGGCTGGTAAAGCTGGCCTTTATGTGGTCAGTCCCCAGAGAGCCGGTGGAATGCAGAGAAAAGTGAGGATTTGCAGCCAGGTAAAACTGGGTTTTGGTTTGTCTCTCCCAGTTAATTCTCTGTGGCCTTGAACAAGTTACTTAAACCCTCATTTTAATTTTAAAATGCTCATTCTTTTTCTTTCTTTTTCAAAAGGTTATTGTGAGGTTAGTAGATAAGGGGTTGAGCTTGCAGGTCTAGGACAGGCCTTGGCACTTAGCAGGTACCAGAAAATGCTAACTACAGGCACCGATCTCAGGATACTACTTTATGTTTTCACTTGACCTTCTGAACAGTGATCCTGACCTGTGGAAAGTGTGACAACTGCTATCTTTATTTGGGCAGAATAGGATGGGAGTCATGAGCTAAGAAGCGTTCTGAAAACAATACCTAGATGCTTGGTTAGTTTGCCTATCCTCCTAGGGAAAAGCACTTTCTAAAAACTAGAAATGGGAAGACTTAAGATGGAGTAAAAAGAGCTTGGACCGAGATCTGGGTTAAAATACTGACTGTTTCTTTCAAATTATGTGACTTAGGGGAGTGCTTTGTTTTTTGAGTCTCTACTTGCGAAATTGTGAAGTTTATACAAGATCTTGTGTGTCTGAGGACCTGAAGTCCAGGGTAAATGGAATGGGCTCGAGGGGACAATGGTTTAAAGAAAGTTGGAGAAACAGCCAGAAGCCAGATAATGGGACACAAGAGGGTGCATTTAAGTGTTTCTTATGGGATCATTTCCAAAGTTAAAACATTTAAAGGGAGGGGAAAGGTTATTACTTGATGATATTTTGAAGCTTGAAATCCAATTTACCATCCATAGATAGTAAAGTTGTAAAATAACTTACTATGAATGATAAAATCTATTAATTTGTTATGGAAAATGTTTCAGAAACAGTGAAACCTTGAGAACCTAGAAAGGACTCAGGAGCCTCAGGACAGAGTACTCATTAGAGGTCAAGGTAAGCCCATCAGTTATGCCCCAGGCCTCCATTGTCCCTTTCAATAAAGGGGTGTCTATAGAGGAACTTTTGTAGATGGTTGAGTTAGTGAAATTTTCTGAGTTAGTGGAATTTTAAAAAAAGAAGTGAAAGATAAATACAAGTAAACTTCTGAAATCCATAGGTACCTTTGACAAGTCGTAAGACATTCATAGATACGCTTAAGGCATGTTAGCTTCTCCTTGTATATTCAATAACTTCAACCTAGAGCAAGATCTATTTTTATTTTAAAGCTTTTATTAGTACATGTTTATAATACAGAATGACATTCATTGTGGGGAGTCAGTGTATGAATATTACACATCTTAGTTCTTTTTTATGTATTTAGTACAAGGTCTAGAGGGTCTCACTATACAAATCAGACTCACAGTGATCCTCCTGTTTTCAGCCTCCCCAGCACTGGGATTACAGGCATGTGCCACCACGCCCAGTCTCAATTGCCATTTCTTCGTGCCCTGGAGGTGGGGCCAGCATGGTACGCAGGGGATCAAACCCTGTTCCCTGCACTCTGCCTAAGCAGGCCCTTTAATCTGCTGAGCTGTCTGGCTGGCCCTACATCTTGATTCTTTTGACCTCTTCTTTCCTTCCTTGTATTCTTGGTTCCCTTCCTTTTAGCAAAAGATCTCCCTGTTTCCTATATTTATTTTTTATTTCACTCTTTATTTGTATTTTGTCTTTCTCATATAAGACAAACCATGGAATATCGAAGCTTGGGTGTCTGATTTAGTTCACTTATGGTCTCAAGGTGCAACAATTTTCCTAGCAATGACTCAAGTTCATTCTTCTTTCTGGCAGACTCCATTGTGTATAAATACCAGATGTTCTTTATTCATTCATCTGTTGATGGACTTACACACTGCTTCCAAGATTTAGCTGTTATGAATTGTGCTGCTATTAAATATGGGTATGTGTGGATCGCCATTTATGATGTCTTTAATTTTTTTGAGAAGATACCTAGAAGGGAAATAGCTGGGTCAAATGGAATTTCTACTTCTAGTTTTTTTGAGGAATCTCCATACTGATTTCCATAGTGGTTTTTCTACTTAACATTCCCACCAAGTCTATAAAAGTGTTTCTTTTTCCTATAGTCCCACCAACATTTGTTGTTACTTGATTTCTTGATGATAACCATTCTTTCTGGATCAAGAGTAAGATTTATAATCCCATTATGATGAACAAACCAAGCAAAAATCTATTCATGCTAAAAGATGTTCCCAGTGGCAAATCTCAGTTGGGTGAGTAGATGTAGCCTTCTGGGCATGTTTGATATGAAACAGACCAAGTTGGGCTGGAAATAGTGCTTGTTACCAGGTGCTATGGCTCATGTCTAAATGTCCCTTCAAAGCTTTATGTGGTCATAGCTGAGTTCTTTTCAGACGTGACTGGTTCTACAGTGTGTGATGCTGGGATTAAGGGCATGTGATTACTAAATTAGTCCACTCATTGGCTTGGCACAGTTCTGGGTGTGAGTGCTACTTACCCCAGGGCAGAGGGTGGGTAGTCTAGATAGAACATAAAAGGACAGAAAGAGGCTTCTAGGAGTTTGTTGTGTGTTGCTGCTGCTGGTTATCTTCTCTGTGAGGTCCTTTGCTGTGCCACCCTGCCTTGGAGCCAGCGCTATGGACTGAAATCTGTACAAGCCAGGAGCCCACAGGAGCATTTTCTCCTTTAACTTCAGGTGGGGTATTTTGTCTCAACAATGAAACAATGTCTGAGTCAGCTGGGTGTTGCCTGCTAGTCCTGACTAGGCTGGAAAGGCTCCTACCACAGCAATGCTGCAGCACCAGATTTTGCAGCAGCACCAGATTTTGCAGCAGCACCTTCAGCTAGAAGGCTCCATCCTTCCTCGTTTGACAGCGAATATGGGTGACCTGCAAGTTCCATTTACCATCCCCTGAGTTCTAAGCTAGAAGCAGCTGTGCTTTGGACCTTGTCGGAAGAGATGAGTTGTGTGAAAGAATCTGGCCTTGGAAGGGGAGTGCTCCCTTTCTAAGATTAAAAATGGCAGCGAGGATTTAAAAAAATAAACTCTAAAGCAAAGAATTGCTACCTGTTGTACTCTGTCAGTCAGAGCCAAAAGAAACAATGGGAAGAATGGATTAATATAGTCTCAGAGGTCTGGCTGAGCTGAGTCCCGCTGGAAGTGAGCCCCAGCCACCAAAACTTCTCACATTTATTGAGAGCTACAAACAGGCTAAGATGCATAACTAATTTGGTGTAAACAAGCAGTTATTTGCATTGCCTTGGGCATTCACCAAACTCTAAGTTTACAGATCAGTAGTTGGTAACTTCCCAGGTAAAGGAACAAAGAACAGACAGGGCACCGCCTCTAGGAATCTGTCACCTGGTCTCCAGTTTGGTGGAATTACTAGGGGCCGGTTTCCTTAGGCTCTTTTCTTTGTTCCTTGCTCCCTCCTCCCAGGACAGTAAGCTTCCGACTCTTATCGCTATAGCTGCCACCAAGGGTAAGCTGGCTGAGACAGCGGTGAGCATTGAGGCTCACAGCACCTAACTCCTTAGCTAGCCTTCTCCACTCAGAAATAATTATTTTCAGCCTGAGCAGCATTTACAGAGATAGCTCTGAAACAGCTGCGTGAGCTTAGAATGTGTGAAAACCACTCAAGAATAAACCATGAAAGTAGGTTTTGGAAATAAAAAAAAAAAAAAAAAATCCCAAACAGAAACAAACCTCCAGGGATGTTTTGATATGTATGGGGTTATTAGCAACAGTTTACCAAAATACAGTGCAGGAAAGTTGGGACTGCATTTGGTTTCTCCACCTCTTTCTATTCATCTCCTTAATAGACTTGTCTCCTCGGTTACCAGAGCACTGCTCATTGGTATTCCTCTGGGGGAGGTGGTGCCGTGCATCTCCTCATAATTGCACAGAATCTTTACTTTCAGAACTCGTGCAGCTCAGGGACCTTCCCGCTTTTGTATGGGAATTTAAATTTGTACAAAAATGACAGCTATCATTCTGTACCTTTTGTTTCACTGGCAGAGTGGCCCAGAGCTCCCTTCACCCCTGATGCAGTTGCTCATCTGTTGCCTTCCTAGGAAGGCAGCACGAGCTGCTGTCCCCACCCCGGCAATGGCAGAGGCCATCTTTCTTTGATGGCTCCCCTGGATGCAGGCTCTGGGTGCCGTTATCCCTGTTCTCACCTACCAAGAGGTGCTGCTCAATTTCCAGAGAGGATTAAATATCTTTCCCAGAGTATTTTCCTTTTGCATTTTCACTGCCCTGACTAGCTTTGCCTCACTGGTGAGGGATTCCATTACTCTCGCCTGTGTCTCTAACTTAAGGTGAATACCTGTGTCTGCTACCAGAAGTGACTGTAGGTAGATGCAGCTCATTGCTGATTTAAAAACCCTGGCGTAGCAGTATGACCACTGGCTTCTTGGATCATGGCCAGTGAAACCAATGATCTCTTAGCTTACATTCTGAAGGCAAACTGACATTGAATTAATTACACTTGAATCATCATCATATCCATCAGTTATTGCAGTGATTTTCAAGGCTTAGATTAATGCATGTTGTACATGCAGTTACTCTTTCTTGGATTCCATGGATTAAATTCATTGAAAGAGATGCCTTAGCTGTACTTTGTCTCTGGCTTTTCTTGCATGGAATCAGTTTCAAGTTCGAATACATTTGGCCTGATAAATTGACTGCATGTGGAGGGACTTAAGAGTGCATTTAAGTATGACATCAAATAAATGACTCAGTGACAAGGTGTATTTCCACTTAGATCAGCATAATTCAAAATGCGAGAAAACATGATTTAGCTGGCTGGGCTGAAAACAATTTACATTGCTGGATGGGAAGAAATGGCTTTGCATTCTGAGATTTGGTAATTGGAAATAGGTAATATTTATTGTGTTTGCTGTGAGACAGTTCTACTGTGGGGCAGTTGCAGCTGTTTATGTGACTATTGTTTCATTTGACATTGGCGGGGTCTAATCTTTATTCATAGTAAAGATTATGATGCTACTGGGGAAGATGAGAATGGCTTAGAAGCCTAAGCCATATAAACCAAAGTAACTCTCTTTGAAGGGTTAATTAGTGTGGCAGTGCTGGTGACATTGAATGTTGTGGTCAAGGACATTGCAAGGGAGACAGTTACATACAGGACACAAAGTTTGTAGGATTATTTTATAGTAGCCACCCAAAGAGTCATATACAAAGAGAGTTCAGGAAATTTGTTCATGTAAGAAGACCAAAAGAATCCAGCTGTGGGCCTTGATCCCATGATAATGTTCTACGTGAGTCTAGCTGAAGACCTAGAGTCTGCAGCAATGTCCCCTAACGAGTCCAACCAGAGGCCTAGTGCCCACAACAATGTCTCATGCAGGTCTGTTCAATGGAGCTGCCCTGGGAAGGTCCAAAGATCAGTGGTGGAAGCTAGAAAGTCTGTGTCAGTGGGATAAAGGATCTGTTTTAGCAAGCTGAGGGATCTACATAGCAGCCAGGAAGCAACACTAAAAGTAAGAACCAGCGCTGTCCTGAAAGGTACCACAGCCATCCTTAGCAACAGTGAGGTCCAAGCTCTTCTGAAGATGAGCATAGCCAAGTCTGGATCAGGAAATTCAATGTGACAAGTCTCTCCAGGAGATTGAACAGTGCACCATCAGGACCAGAGCTCCCCTACAGTGAACCACAGCCATTCCTGGTGACAAAAGGTCCCTAGTTTCTTCAAGTATGAAAACAGCCAAGTTCATCAGGAAAGCCAGCATGACAAGCTCCAAGAGAATCTGGCAGGTGCTTAAGCCACTGAACTATCTCCTGCTCCCACTCCAAGAGATTCAGTAGCTCCTAACAGCTTCTGGCCTTTTTTGTCTCCAGTCCTGCCTCTTGTGCTGCCAGCCTATCCTCAGGTGGGCCTCCCAGCCCACACCCAGCACCACACTGGTTCAGTTCTGCTGGGTGTTACAAGTTGATCATTAGTTGTCAATCCACCACAGCTATGGTCATGTGACTCATGCCTCCAATGGGTGTGGGACATGCGTGATGCCAGCTGAGGCCTTGGGTGTTCTTCCACGCTTTGCCTTGGCTTCTGGTGCTGTACTCTCCATACAATGTGATTTTTCTCTGGGTAGCCTCTGGCCTACGAGGACACAGAACACACAGAGCAGAAATGACTCCACTCTGAAATGATCCCACTAAGTAGATGGAGACTTGTAAATTTATGAGTATGAAAATAAGTGGAGATTGTTGTAAGCTATGACTGGGGGTGGTTTGCTCTGCAGTATAACAGGGTAATAGCTAATACATGTACATAACAAAACAATTCCATGTCTTTATTGGAATTTCTGTTGGGTGAACAAAATCCTTTAATATTCAGGTATATGTTTCCACTCTATTAAGAAATCAGTGTTTATAACTTCATGGTATCCTTTGCTACAGTGCAGCCACATTCTTTGCTGGCAAATATTTCCTGACCAGAGGTTGCCTAAATATACCTTCTTCAGTAGACGTTATTTAAATCTTTTTTTTTTTTTTTGACTGTGTGTGTTTAAAAACTTTATATAGGAGAAAATATGACACTTGTGAAACAGCTTGTAAGAAAGGCCCTCTTTTTCTTTTAAACCTCCTTTAAATGTGATTAAGGCTGTGAGTTTTCAGTTTTGCTTTGTTTTTCATTAACATTTGTCTTTCAGAAAAAAACTTTATGTAGATTTTTTTGATTGTTTTAAAAAGAAATTTTAAGTGGCTTTAAAAAATCGCCCAGGAGTTTATAGTTGTAAACAACCAATTTTTTCAGGGTTGGCTTAAGAAGAAAGTGAGTTCAGTAGAGGAGACTAGAATGCCCTGGGGAAGTAGTGCAAGGTGGAGGTCGGTAAGTTGGGCCCAGATGCTGAGTAATGGGGACAGAGCTCCCAAATTTACTGTGACTACATCAGCAAAGGACCTGTGACGTCTGCTGATGGAGGCTCACAGCTCCTGTTGGGCTCACAGGCCCTGGTTTAAGTCCTGTGCTCTGCCAGCAGCTGCTCTGCACCCTGGAGTCTTGGAACTTTGGTAGTCATCTTTATCAGAAAAAGATTCTTTGTGTGCCTATGTCCTCAACACCTCCTGGGAGTCATGGTTGCATCTAAGTGATGGTGCTGGGTCACATGCATATGTCCTAGCTTCAAGGGAGGCTGAGAAAGTGAGTGTGTAAGTTTTGCCTTGGGGAAGCAAGACTTAACATGAGGAAGATCAATGAAATTTAGGAAAGGTGTTCAAAAAATAGTAGGTAGTTGTAAAGCATAAAAAAATCCATATAAATCTATAGTAAGTCTTCAAACTAACCTTTCATTAATATTATTATAATATTTTTTAAAAAGTAAAAATTAAGGACATTTATCCAATTAGTAAAAATGGGTGTCAATATAAAGAATATTCAAAATCTCAATACAACCTCTGGTTCTGTAGGCACTTATTTGTCAGTTGGGTATATCCTTCAAAAGATCTCAAAAAGGAACATATCAAGGGAGAGGTTTTTTTTTTTTTTTTGCATCAAGGTTTCATTGATTTAGATTCCATTTACTCAAAATTTGTTGTACAAAATCTGACCAACTTGATTAATCAGTTTCACAGTACAGCAATTTATAACATTAAGTTGAAAAAAATTCTCCAATTTTATAGCTGTTGTTAGATGGATCTTCCAATGATTCAACATTTTCTTTTTAATCAAGCTAGCAGCAACTGTTTGATTTTCTTTAGGGCTTGACAGTCCTATGTATACTTCTGAAAATCTCCTATGTAGGTTCTTATTAAGTCAGAGACTCAACTCTCTATTAAAGTAATAGGAATGAAGCTGCGAACATTTCATTTGCTGCAGACAAAATTGTTGCATGAGTCAGTGTGGCGATATCCCCCATCCCTCTATGAATTTTATATATCAAATGATAGCCCCTGTAGAGAAAAACTGTCAAATGTTAGAGTTTGTGTAGAGATGCTGATTTGTTGTATGGAGCAAAGCTGGATTGATGGACAACATGCTTGAGGCATGCAAAGTGGCACACCTGGATTTGTGGACAGGGTAGTGGTGGAGGGGAGAGAAGGGTGGGAGGGAAGAGCAGGTGGAGAGAATGGAGCCAAAGATTGGGAACAGAAAGTGGAGGGGATGACTGACCCAAAGCCAAGGGGCTACATACTGCTGTGGTGAAACATGAATAGCTGGGAATTAGTGACAAAGTCACTCTGAGAGTGAGACAAAGAAAACTGTCATTTTTAAGGAGATTAACCTGGTTTTGGTGAATAATTTTAACTTGCATAAATTATCTGTGGACATAGTTTTACTAGTGCTACAAGATTCTTTGGCCTGAAGGTGTTAGTTCAGATTACTCTAACCGTGATACTGCGTGGTTTAATCAACATTTATTCCACAGTATTCTTCAGGCTGGGCTGTCTGACAGCTAGGTGCTGGTGAGCGTGGTGTGCTACATGTAAGGGGTGGTTTGCAAAAGCTACCTTCCCTCTGTATGTGGCATATGATGGTGGTGGGGGGCTTGCATTCTGGTGTCTTCTATCAGAACACTAAACCCCTCCAGAGTGTCCACCCTCGTGATCTGATATCTCCAAAGGCTCCTCCTTCAAATACCATCACACTGGGGATTAGGCTGTAGCACATGAACTTTAGGAAGATGTAGCATTTCAGTCCATGGCCTTAATTGTTGCTGTATTCCACATTAGGAACTTTGAACATTTTATGTGCCATGGTCTCCTTCGGCAGTTTGATGAAGTTTGTTCAAGAGGGTGATATGGCAAGAAATGGCATTAAGTGTAGTCATCTAAATGTTTAAGAATGAAATCACAATAGTATGTGGCTTCTTTTTAAAATGCTAAATAACATACCTTCAAAGTAATGACAAGTATAATTGATAGTTCAAGATATCTAGTGTGATATGAGGATATCTGAATTTTTTCAATGTTAAAGTCACAGCTTCTGTAAATTCTTCAACAATAATGGGTAGAAATGCTAAATTTCAATTAAAGTAAAAATAAGGACACCCTTTTCCCACCTAAATTCACAGACTCCGGGAATCCTTTCAACAGTGCACCTCAACTCCCTGCAGACCTTGGGGGGAAGACCCCAGTCCAGGGATAGGCAGAGCCTCCCTGAGCTGATACTTGTCTAGATCTCCTGAACAGAAGTATCACACATCTGTGGTCTGCCTACATTTGGTTTTATTGCTAGGCTTTCTGTTTTGTTCCATCGATCAGTTTATCTGTCCCCATGTCTGTGTTTCTCTGTGGCTCGATGATGTTTTTGCTGTCTAAAAGACAGCTGTCCCTTCTTCTCAACTTCAGGCTTCATTGTGTTTTTTGTTCTTTGTTCTTTCATATCATTTGCCAAATTCCCCAAACAATCCGTTGGGATTTTGTGTGGTGTTACATTGATGCCATATAGCAAAACTTGAGAAAGAACTGACAGTCCGTAAATAGGGCGTATCTTCTTACTTATTTTGTTTTTTACCTACTGTTCATGAAGACTAAAACTTGCCTTTCTGTGGTACCTGAGGTTGAACCCAGGGTCTTGTGAATGCTAGACAAGCACCCTACCACTGAGCTGAATTCCCCACTCTTTTGAAAAAAAAGCTTTCTTGAGACAGAGCCTTGCTAAATTGGCCAGGCTGACCTCGACCTCTGACTTGTGATTCTTCCCTGTCAGCCTCTTGCATAACTGGAATTACACCCACGTGCCACCATGCCCTACACCAAAACGTATTTTCTGTGATTATCTTTGGAAATCTTTCATACAAAAGTGAAAAAAAATATCTTCACAAGTAAGAGCGATTAAATATTTCTGTAAACTAGGTATTTCTGAGATATTTTGGCTGTCTTGAGGCAAGTCTTTATTAATGCACACACCTCTGAAGACCACAAATCTTCTGCTCATTTGTGTTAAAGGAACCACTTTAGAAAATTGGCCATTTATTTAAATAAGTGATAAACTAAATTCTGGCAGCTAAAATTCTGAAAGCAGTCATGTCCTTGGCATTTACTGTAATTTCATACTGAGAATATTTAGTATCAAACATCTGAGCAGTCTAAATTGAAATAGACTAGTTCACTTATTCATTCAGCAAATATTTATTGAGTCCCTAATGTGTGCCAGGCACTTTCCTGGATTCTGGGACAAAGCCAAGTGAAGGAAGTGATTTAAGGAGTGAAGCCACCTCTGCTAAAATGCTTCTGAGAAGTTGATGACTGAGAATTGTCTCCTGCGTTCAGCGCATGGAGTTCATTGGTGGCTTTGCCATAGTGTGTTGTGACAGAAGTGTGTTCATGGTGGAGGAACTGGAGGTTAAAATTGTAAATTTAACAACTATTTGGAGAGTTTTTACTGTAAAGAGTAGCAAAAATCTGGGATTCTGGGTGATGCAGAATGTTATGTGCTAATGGCAAGGGCCCAATAGAGCAGAAGGATTTGATGATAAGGAGAGAAGCCTTAATTTTTGTGGTCTTTTTAAAATGTATTTGGTACAGGGTCTTACTGTGCAGCTTGGACTTGTAGTGGTTCTCCTGTTTCAGGGTCCCCAGCTCTGGGATTATAGGTATGCATCACCATGCCCAGTCTTGGTGGCTGGTTTAGCACTTGTGAGGGTGGGGCTGGTGTAGCCTGCAGTACCAGGGATTGAACTCCAGTACCTGAGCTTGCCTAAGCAAGCACTTAGTCCACTGAGCTATCTCGCTGGCCCTGAGAAGGCTTAATTTTTGACTAGGCCTGGTATGGGGTGTGGGGTCTGCTGCCTAGTGGAGGAGTTGGCCTCAGCTAGGAGCCAGGACAGCTCATCTTCTGAACCAGAGAGAGGGCTGAGGGATGGGGAGAGAGAGAGAGAGAGAGGAGAGAGAAGAGGGGAGAGGGGAGAGGGGAGAGGGGAGAGGGGAGAAGAAAGGAACCAGGGATTGAACTCAGGCTCTTGTGCTTGCCAGGCAAGTACTTATTCTATTGAGCCATCTCTCTGGCCCTGAGTAGTCTCTTTTCCATAGTGAAAAAAAAAAAATTAAAGTTACTGACTAAAAATGAGCGAAGGAGCAAGTGTGGAATGCCCAGAAGGCAGCATAGCATGGAGACAGTTTTTTTGAGAAATGAGAAAGCAGCATGTTGGGGCCGGGTTGTGCAGCTGAAGACTGAGCAGAGGGCTCGGTGGGAATGACTGTAGTTAAATGAAGCTCAGAGTACAGGGTTGTGTGTTTCTTTGCCATGCTGCCGCTTTGGCTTCATGCAGAGTAGGCAGAGAGCTGGGTTTGGTCAGGGTTGAGTTTTTGTGAAGAGAATACAATATGGGGAGGGAGAAATGTATCTGAAGGTTTCTGAGTGACAGAAATCCCCCAGCTGCTGCCCATCGGTGCCTTTTACTTTTTGTATTTGGTTCACGGTCTACAGGGTCTCACTACACAGAAATCAGACTCGTAGTGATCCCCCTGTTTTCAGCCTCCCAAGTGCTGGGATTACAGGTGCGTGCCACCATGCTCAGTCTTAGTCCATCTCAGTGTGCCTCTGGGGTGGGGCCGACATGGCACACTGAGGATTGAACCCCAGGCCCTGCATCTGCCTAAACAGGCGCTTTCATCCACTGAGCTATCTGGCTGCTGATAAAGTTCAATTTATACATTAGATATGGTAGGAAATGAACAATAATAGCCAACAATAAAATAGAGCAGTAATAACCATATAACAAAATTGCCAGGATCACCATTCTTGCAGTTTGGGGCCATGATTAAATAAAATAAAGGTTATATAAATACAAGCTTGGACCTGAGTCCAGCACAGCTCTGAAGACTCCAGAAGGGGGATGGTGGACGACAAAGAAAAATAAGAGTCAAGATGCAGAAAGCTGGGGTCAGGCAGAGCCTCCTGTCCTGGTGGGAGAAAAGAAGCTGCCCAGTGACTGCAGTATGTTTATGTGTTTACTTAAGAGGCTATTGTTAGTTGGAAGCCCCCTGCCTAGCAACTTACTTGTTTGCTTCACCTTGTGCACCTGGGTTCTTGGGCTGGAGTAGCTTGTTCTTGAGGCTTACCTTGGGCACTCTAGGTTATCTGGACTGGCCTTTCTTTAGCCCCACATATGTGATTGATCTCTAGCTATAGCCACTCCCTACAGAGACCACAACATGAGGACAGTATTGTTCTGGTAACAGAGATGCTACTCTGTGACCAATGGAGGAGTAGCGTATACAGCCTAGATACTGGGGACAGAGGGTTGATTTCTGTCCTAGGCAAGGTGGAGTCAGACAGTATCAGATTTCACAATGTTATGCAGAATAGTACACAATATAAAACTCAGGAATTGTTCATTTTTGGAATTTTCCACTTAATATCTTTGGACTGCAGTTGACTTGTGGTGATTAAATCTGTGGAAAGTAAAAATGCGGATAAGGACAGCTTAGCTTTCCATTGCTGGGGCAAAATGCCCTTCACATTATAACTTTAAGGTGGACATGTTTATTTTGGCCCACGATTTCAGAGGTTTCAGTCCATAGTCAGCTGATATATTGGCCAGTTTTTCATCGCTGGGACCCAATAGCCAACACCTACAACTTGAAGGTGAGGTTTAATTTGGCTCACGAGGGTTCAATCCATGAGTGGATGGCTTCAAGGCAGAAGCATCATTACAGAATGGCCTGGTGGAGCAACGCTATTCAGTTCCTGGTGGCTGGGAGGCAGAGCAGCTAATAAGTACCACATGGGAAAGGGCCAGGAGTCAGACACAACACCCCATGACACACTCAGAAGTGTGCTTTACTAATTTCCTTGGCAGATCTCAAGCCAGTTAAGTAGACAGTCCAGCTTAACCATCACAACTGTCTCCAGGGCAGAGATGTTGTGGCAGTGAAGAAGCAGAGAGTGAGTGCAGACACCACAGGGAAAGGGCTCAGGGACCAGATAGACCTTCAGAGGGATGTTCCGTGTGATCTTCCTCTAGCAGGGCTTCACCTCCTGCTACCTGTGAACTCGTCTGTGGAGTAACCCTCTGATGAGGTGAGTGCCTTTCAGTATAATTACCTGAACACCTATTTTTCTATTTGTTCTTGTTTTGAGACAGGGTCCCACTATGTACTTCAGGCCAGCCCTGAACTCACTATGTACCACAAGCTGGCCTTGAACTTGTGGTAATCCTCCTGTCTCAGCCTCCTGAGCACTTGGATTACATGCATGCATCACTGTGCCTGGATCTAAGCACTTCTTCATCCAATGCAGTTGAGGATTAACTCTGACCATTAGAGAAATGCAAATTAAAACAACACTCAGGTTCCATTTTATTCTAGAAAGAATGGCTATCATCAAGAAATCAAATAATAACTTGTAGTGGACAGGCTTGGGAGTGAGAAGAACCCTTCTACACTGTGGGAATGGAAACTAGTACAGCCACTAGGGAAATAAATGCAGATTTCTCAGAAAACTAAAACTGGAAATTTCATTTGACACAACGATCTCCATACCTATGTTCCTGAAAGACTTAGATATCCTATTACAATGTGACACATAACTCTATTTATAGCAGCCCAGTTCATAATAGGCAAATCTTGGAAATGGCCTATACTGTATGTCCATCAACAGATGAGTGGATGCACAAGTTGTGGTATTTACACACAGTGGCATACTACTCTGCCACGAGGATAAACTTTAGTCAATTGTAGGAAAATTTATGTACCTTGAGACCACAATGTTAAGTGAAATCAGATACACAAACTTAAATGTTGCATGGCTTCTTTTGTGTGAGAAAACCTAAGTAAAAAATAAGAGCAAGATAAAAGATAGCTAATAGAAATAGGGAAATAGATCTTTTTCAAATGGGAAAGGGCACCACCAAGAGATGGAGAGAGAAGGGAGAAAGAGGAGGGAATTAGGGTGTGTTAAGGAATTAAGATGTGTTGTGTACATGCACAAGTCCCACACAAGGAGTGTAAACATTATATACTCTAAATATATACTAACAAAAATTTGGGGATCAAGATTAGTCATCCTGGGGGGTACTACTGTATATGGAAGGCATGGAGACAGGGAAAGATGTACAATAAGCAGTAGGTAGGACCAGTGAATTTCCAAAATCCTGGTGAAGTCAGAGAATTCTGTGAGTTATAGGATAAAAAAGGTTAAGTTGAAGTGATGTTGGCCATGGAAAGAGACATGGGGGGTGGCATAGGTGTTTGCAACCTGCCCTGGGCTCTGGCTTTGGGTGGCAGGAGGCTGAGCAGAGTGAGGGACAGAGCATTTGAGGAGCATTGGTCAGAGGTGAGCATCCAGGATGTGAGAGGCATTGTATGGGTGATGCTGAGGTCACTAAGGCTGAGGAGAGAGTGGCAGCAGTGGATGGAGAGGCGAGCCATGTTGGGTCGGGGCTGTGCCCGGTGTGTTTACTGCAGCAAGGGTGTCCTGGGTGTGTGCTCCTGGAGCATATCTGCACAAGAGCTGGAGGAGAGAACAAGGCTCAGGAGCAAGAGTGGGCAGTCACAGGGACACACGTGCCAACTGTCATCATTTGGGGGTCCTGGAGGGAGACCTTATCTTTAGAAAATAGCCACAGTTTGGTTAGAAGGAATCTTGCATATGAATGGCTTAGTGAAAACCTTGGATGGGAGTGGGGTGGGGTAGTGAGCTTGCTCTGGTTGCACCAGTGGTGAGCCTGTGCACACAGTCATGGCAGCATGACGAAATGCCTGACAAAGAGTAGACTGATTTCTGTCCATTTAATCAGCACGTAGTCTAATCAGTGATTCAGTAATGTAGTATCAAGAATAAATTTTTAAACTTGAAAAAATAAGATGCATTGGGCCTGATTAACTAGGACATAGTCAGTTAATAGTATCTTTTGGGGGTAGGGGAATGGATGGAGGATTGCCAGTAATTTCTCTTAATTGAATGAGACAAAAAGAAGTTCTTACAAATATAAAGCAGATGCTTATGTGTATTATCCTCCTTTTCTGGTTTTTAGCAAAAATTGCTTTCACATTTGCAATTGCATTTGTTTCACTTTAAATTTTCAAGTAAGTTTTGGTTAGGATATACTATTATAGAAATTAATACTCCCGAGAAAACTAGTTTCTAAGTCATTTATTTAAACATGAAATTAACAGACTTTGACATTTTATTATCATTTAAGTGATGCTAGTTTATTTCAAGAACCTATAAAGTGAACCTATAAAGTGTGTGTGTGTGTGTGTGCGTGTGCACGCACACGCGCGTGAGTGTTTGAGCATTTTGAGATGACTAGGGAACCACAGAATTAGTTTTCTCTTTAAATTATTATTATTTTTTTTTTACAGTGCTTGAGCACATAGTAGGCAAGCACTCTACCACTGAGCTTCACCTCTAGTCCACTTTGTCAGGATTTTAGATATTATCCTTGGGTTTAGTCCTCCTGAGCAGACACTTAGGGCTGTTAGGAAGTAAGATGATGGGCTGGCCTGTTGGAATACTAATGTCAAGTTGGCGCAGTTAGCATATAACCCAGAGTACTTTGGGAGATTGGAGAGGAGGAAGAAAGTGGTTGTTGAAATACTTTTAGCTTAATTATTTTGCTTGGGCCAAGGAGGTATGTGACATTTCCATTAGTGTTAGCCTTATACAAACTTTGTGTTTGTTTTTGTGTAGGCTAATCTGATAAGCCAAACCTACCACTGGCTAGCTTTGCACGAATCATGTATACAGTAGAGTATTAGATAGTTATAATGTGTGCATACAGACACACAGTGACATAGTGAATTGCGATGCCTCACTACCTCTGATGGGCTTCCCTTATTGAGTAATTGCAGCCCATTTCTCCTCTGCAAGGTCAGTTCTCTACACTTGTAATGGCACCAGATCCACATGATGTAAATACTCTTAAACTGAAGGGACATCTATTTAAGCTTTTCATTTATCATGCAACAAGTTCTATAAAAGCAGTAAGGGAAATAAAAGTCTGCTATTACTGGACCCCATCAGATAAGAACTGAATACATCTATATTTTTATTTTCCTTCTTATCGTTTTATGTGTGGGTGCACACTTTTCCCCTTTAAACATAATCTTATCACCAGCACATGCCTTTTTATCTTGTGCCGCCTCTGTGGTCACATCTGTGTGTTAAGCACAGATGACTACTTGGAGATTATGGAATGTTCGGGAGGTGTTATATTTTGCTTTTTGCTTTTCAACTGGGGCCAAATAATTTTTTCATTATTGATGGACATTTGTGATTAACCTAAAGGAGTAGCAGGGTTCAAGGAATAATATTGCCTGTTAGCCTGATATTTAATTAGCAGTTTAGATTGAAATTTCATGGTAATGAACTTGTTATTTTATTTGGGGATAATCCTATTAGAATGCCAGGGACTTTGATTTTGCAAAACACACCTACTGAACAGCATATTCCTTACATGGGTGTAAGGCCTTCCTCCCTTGGCTGTCTTGTGCATGGAGATGGAGTGGCTGGGTCCCTGGAGATTGAAGGTGTTAAAGAGAAAGGAGAGGGGTTATTTGGGGTGACATAAACCAAAGTTAATTTTGGTATAGTGAAGAAGGGCTGCATGGGAAAACTTAGGAAGGAATGATGGGAGATTTCTCAGGGCTTCTTCCATACCCTCTTATAGTTTGGTATGGTGTGGGTGCGTCACCCAAAGGTTTATTTGCTGGAAACCTTGTTCCCAATGTGGTGGCATTGAAGTGGGTACCTTTAAGAAGTGGGTCCTAGTGGATAGTGGCTAGGCCAGGGGGTACTGTTCTGGGGAGTGATTAATGCTGGTCTCACAGACTAGAAGGGATCCCATGAGAATGGGTCGTGAGAAGGGAGCCTGGCATGTCCACTGTCTATAGGCGCTGTTCCCCTCTTCCCCTTGGGCATACTCCAGCCATGATAATGTCCACCATGTTGTGAGGTAGCCAGAAGGCCATCACCAGAGCCACACAGATTTTGGTGCTGTCATCCTCTTCCGTCACCAAGCTATGAGTGACCTCAGTAAACCTCTTCCTGAGTTACTCAGCCTCAAGTGCCTGTGATAGCCACACAAACTAACACAAATTGGGAAGGAAAAGGTGTCCCCAGCTTCTAGAATGCCCCTCATTTCTCCTGTTTTCTAGCTTCGAGAAAGTAGAATTCAAAGTTCTGTAGGTCAAGAACTTCTTGTCAAAACAGGATAAAGCAAAAATACTTCTTTGTCAAATGAAAACTCACTAGCAGTTTTCCTTCTCTCTAGAAAGAATAGTTTTTGTTCAATAATTTACCTTGTTCTACATGAAAAATGTAATATTCTGTTTTGCTAGGTTATTTAGTTCTGTCCTTCAGACCCTGTCAAATAAACTGGCAGCTACATTCTTTAAATAGCTTGGAAACAAACAATTTTAAGTCTCAATAATATTATGATAGTTTGATTTGTAACGAGAATGGAAATCAATGTAGTGTATACAAACTTGCTATTAACTTTTATTATATGCTTTTTGTGTACCTGTTTTCAATATAATCTTAATGTTTTAGAAGTTTGGAGAACTTTTCTTTAAAGCTAACCTTTTTGCTGGACTTTTGGATGCTTGCCTGGAAAATTTCATTACCAGAAAATGCACCTTCCTTCTTTTTATAGGTTTTGATTAAAAATTAATTATTGAGTGAGCTGTTTAATAATTTTTACCTTTTGATAAACTACATGGATTTACAAAATAGATAAATTAGGGCCAATTATTTTTTCTTTAAGAAAGTAATTGCTTTAGAAGAATTTTAAATACCAACTCCCTGAGGTATTTAAAATAGGACTTCATTAGCTAAGCTTCAACTTACAATTAACCCAAAGAAACCAGTGTTTCTTAGTATCTGATATGTTTAGGCATTTTTTCCTTGTTCCCATTATGGGTAGCATTTTTGTCGAGTCTGTCGTACCCATTAGTTTGTGGCAAGGCGACTCAGCTGGCCTACCCTATGTATTAATGAATCCAAGCTTTGGGTTCTGTTCCTGGACAGGCCAATTAATTTTTAAAAATAAATTTATTTATGTATTTAAAAACCTTTAATGTTCTCTGATCCATATACAATTAGACTGTACAGTGCTGGCCAGCGCTGGTTGCCCATGAATACCTATGGACAGACATTTTTTGGCACAACTTTTTTTCTTTCTTTTTTCAATTTGAGAACAGCTGTGTTAAGTTTATTGCTTTAAAGAACTGGAATAATTCAGAAGAGGTTTTTCCAGGTTTGTTGTTTTGGTGCGGGAGAGGTAGGTTGAAAAGCTCCCTGCACTGGAGGATTTTGACAATGATTTAAAGATAAAGCAAAAGTAAGTCCCATTAGTGTTTCGCACAGACTTTTGCGTTAGGATGGGGCATGCTGACTCTATTTGGTGAGTCGCATAAGCTATTTCAGGGTAATAGTACTCCTCAGCTTTCATGGCTAATTTTCTAGACAGTTTCAGAAACAAATCATAAAGTCTCAGCCTTCCATGAGGCCTGTAGAAATTGTCTAACTTAATTTTCTCACCATGGAGGTGAGAAACAGATTTCTCTGGGAGCTGCTGGGTCTCACTGTGAATTTGCTGCAGCCCATGTTGAGGGTCCAGGGTCCTTCTTGAACTCGCTCACCCTTGTGTTTGTTTCTGTGGGGAGGGGTTGCCCCTGGTTTCTGCTTCAGCCTTCTAAGAAATTGCTCTTTATTGAAATTAGAATATGGAGCTGGACATGGTGGCCCAGACCTGGAATCCCAGCACTTTGGGAGGCTGAGGCAGGAAGACCACAAGTTTCAGCCCAGCCCGGGCAATTTAGCAACTTAGGGAGATGCTGTTTCAAAATTAAAAAGAAAAAGAAAAAAATTAGAGTAAAGCAGCTAGTGAATGTTCTGATATACTGATATGGATCATTTTAACTTTCTTTCTTTTTCTTGTTTTCTTGAGACAGGGTCTCTCTATGTAGTTTAGGCTGGCCCTGAATTCATTATGTAGTCCAGGCTGGCCTCGGACTCCTGGCAATCCTTCTGCCTCAGCCTCCTGAGTGCTAGGATTACACGTGTGCACTCCTTTGTCCAGCTTAAATTTCATTGTTGATTTGTGAAATCATTGTAAAATTTGGCATTCTTAAGATATCAGAGTTGCTATCAGATTTTTATCTGTTTCCTTTTCAGTGGATATTTCTTTTGTCCTCCTCCTCCTCCTCTTTTTCCTCTTCCTCCTTCTCCTCCTCCTTCTCGTCCTCGTCCTCATCCTCGTCCTCGTCCTCCTCATCCTCCTCCTCGCCCTCCTCCTCCTCCTCCTCCTCCTTCTTCTTTGTATTTGGTACAGGGTCTTGCTGCGTAGCTTGGACTTGTAGTGATCCTTCTGTTTTCAGTCTCCCCAGTGCTGGGATTTGGGCATGCACCACCATGCCTGCTCTTGGTGGCCAGCTCAACATGCCCTGGGCAGGCTGGTGTAGCATGTGGTGCTGGGGATTGATCCCCAGTCCCTGTGCTTGCCTAAACAGGCACTTAGTCTCCTGAGCTATCTCACTGGCCTTTCAGTTGACATTTCTAAATAAAACTGTTGTTGAAAAATAAAATCAAATTGGCTAGAAAAAAAATATATTAACAAAACCTTTTGGGAAGAGAACAGTCTGAACTTTGCATACTTCGATTATTTGCTAAAAGATGCAAAGTTAAGCATTTTGAGGGTATAGACAGACCACTTCTCAGTACCTGCTCGTGGCGCTTGTCCCTTGTGGAAGGCCAGGAGCAGCGGGTGTACGTGGCTGAATCACAGCTTGCTTTCCTTCTCCTTGTGGAATTGTCCTCATTTCAGCCAATCATTGAAAATAGTATTTTAGTGATATTATTTTACTCTGCTTAATAAGTGTGGTTATCACCAGCAGCTGAAATCATGACATCCTAGCAAATTCTGAAAAACTAGTTTCTTGCTCACAATTAATTTTGTACAAAGACCGGACACCCCTGCTGATATCCTGTATTTATTTGCGTAGGCATTGCTATTGTGTGTGTGTGTGTGTGTGTGTGTGTGTGTGTGTGTATGTGTATTGATATGCAGCAGTTTGAGGAGGTGACTCCTTTCTGAAGGTTTGTTAAAAAGTCTTTAAAATGTGTTTGATGATGTTTTCTCAGTTCCTGAGAGTGTATAAAACAGTCTCAGGGCAGGCAAGATAGCTCAGCAGATTAAAGTGCCTGCTTAGGCAGACACAGGGTCTGGGGTTCAATCCCTGGCCCATTCCGTGCTGGCCCTGCCCCCAGGGCACACTGAGATAGTGATTGAGACTGGGCGTTGTGGCATGCACCTGTAATCCCAGCGCTTAGGAGGCTGAAAACAGGAGGATCACTACAAGTCCATTCTATGTAGTCAGACCCTGTAACCTTGTACTAAATTAAAAAAAAATCATTATCATACCATATACAAATACCGTTTGAGTATCTCCCCTCTGGGATTATCCAAGCTGTGGTTCTGCTAGTGTGAATAATTGAGCTCTGATCACAAACAGCTGCAGTATGCCTAAGCCCAGCAGATGGGATCTATGGTATCCACAGGAAAGTAATGTGGAAGGCTCCAGAGCCCACTTAGATATTTTATTTATTTATTTATTTACGGAACCAGGGATTGAACTCAGGCCCTTGCGCTTGCCAGGGAA
>NDGM011253970.1:4240-27301 GCA_002564305.1 Octomys mimax | reverse complement strand
CAGAGGAGATGAACAGGAAAGAAAAAGATCTCCCTGAATATAGGAGATCTGGGGACAGGAGTACTGACATGGGACCTCTCCTTACGGGATCTGCCTTATAGTACAAGCTCCTCCCAGCAGAAGAAAGGGCTTGCAGTAGAGAAAGACTAAAGTGACTCAGAAAAAGGAGACCCTAGCTTAGGCCCCCAGCTCTTCTGGTTTTCAGTAGCTTTGTGTTAAAAATGAGAATAGTGAGGACTGACTCCAGGGTTGTTCTGAGGGCAAAATGAGATAATGTCTAAGATGTTCTGTAGTCAGTAAAAGAAGTAAATGCACACAACACACAGAATGATGGCGATGATTCCCTATACGCAGCTGGAGGCCAAGGTCCTGGAAAAAATAAAGGCCAACTGATTTGATGCTATTAATGAGGAACCTCTACAAATCCATAGATTTCTTTAAACAAACAAGTTTTTCTCATAGACCCTTAGTGACAGTTCTCACTATTCTCATTTTTAACCTGAGAAATATAAAACCATCAGTCAATGCAGACAGAGGGTTTGGGTTGGGGTCCTAAAGGGGATAGCAGAAAGAAGCCCACCCTACCCAACGCCATGTCCAGGTAGCCAGGAAAACTCCAAGGGTGTCAGCCACAAACCAAGGCATGTACCAGGGAAAAAAGCACCTATCATTTACAGACAGTGGTTCCCCCAAACAAGGAGGCACTAGCTGCATGCAGGGGGTTGTCCTTGGCAAAAATGTCATCATACCACATAAGGTGCCATGGAGTAGAGGCTAACACAGCTCCCCAGTGACTGTGCACAGGGAATCTACAAGTACCCCTCCATCTCCGGGTGTTCTGTTCATTTGCCTTTAACACAGGAGGTGACTGGAGGCTCCTATTCTAAATCGGCTCCAACGTGTTCCTTCCGAGAGGTAGATTTAAGTTTTTTTAGAAGCATCTGACAGTTCAGATCAAAGTCAGCTAAAAATGGGCCATGGATCTTAACAGTAACACCAGCTCTCCATGACTCCTGGGTGTGATGCCAGGTGCCCTGGGGCAGAGTCAGAAGGACTTACCCATGCTTGGGAACCTAGTTCAGGACATGGTGCTGGACCCACAACTCTAGGCAGGAGCTGAGGAGGCAAACTATCCAGAACCCTGCTATACCAGGACACAAATCCCTAGGCAGGCTAGGGAGGGTTTCTGGCAGCAAGCACAAGTGCTGAAAAAAAGGCATGATGAAGATTGTTCACTAAGGAAGGTAAGAACTCAGGCCAGAGGGAGTGAGTCCATTAGTAGCTGACATGTTGGCTAGGGTGGCTTCGTGGAGGGCCACGTGGCTGGGGATAGAAGGACAAGTACATACATGCCAGTCTTCACATGGAGATTCAAGGCCAAGCAGATTGGTGGGACATAGACCAATAGGCCTGACATACTGGCCAGATCACAGAACGAGTTGGCTGGGGACATTGAAACTACTTCCAGGACTAGTAAGGCCTTTATGCCTCTGGGGAAGAGTCCACTGATTGTTGATATGATGTTCCACTAAAGCCTCAAGTTCTGACCTGCAGTCATTCATCATCTGAGAGTTCCAGGAGGGATGTCAAACCTCTGGTACCAATGGTCTGAGGGTCAGGGCTCCATGCCTGCTTTCCCTGTGACCCTACCCACCAGGATACAAGTGATAACAAGTATGGCGGTGTACACCTATCATGCTGGGGCATACTTGTCATTCAGGTATTCTGGGAAACAGGGGCAAGTCTGCCCAACTTGGCAACAGTGAGAGGGTCTCATTAAGATAGGGGTCTCAAAATAAAAGATCTGGGCCTGTAGCTCAGTGCTAAGACCTGGGGTTCAATTCACTGTACCACACATACAAAAAAGGAGGTGACACATTAAGTACATGAACAGTAATGAAGGATTGGCAGGAAGGACTAACAAGGAAGCTCAGGCTTCCCTGGGTCGATCCCTCTCAGCACATTACTTGTTAGGTGCCACGGTCAGATTACAAGCTATGTAGGAGACAGAGAGAAGAGGTAGCATATTATGTATTTAGGCTCAGGCTGCCCATTTCAGAGAAGGACCAGCAGCAGAATGCCACAATGACACAGACAGCGTGGGCCAGTTAGAGGAGCAGAAAAGCAAGATTCTTGGGGAGAAGACCAAACCTGAGGTACCTGCCACTCCACTGCCTCCGAGGAGGACTTCACATAAACACTGGACTTGCTGCTACACACATACCTCCCTCACACCACCAGGCAGAGACCCCGAGGGAAGGGGTCTAGAGGGAGTTCCAGTAGGTCATTATGACTCAGCTTTCTTGTCTGCAAAATGAAAATAATCACACTTGCTCCTTCCCAGAGCCGTAGGGGGATTCCTGGCTTAAGCTATAAAAGGTGTGATTTAAATCTAGATCTCTGCCATGTGTGGAAGTTTCCAGAAAGCCAGCTCAAGCTATACCATAATTAGTCAAATAACAGGGTGTGGGTAGTTACCGAACCTCCTTCTTCAGGCTTCAGTGGAGCCGGAATTGTAGCCTGTAGACCAGCCTCTTTTCTCAAACAAGGACTTGATTCTCTCAGGGTGACCCAGACCCTCTCTCTAACTGCTGGGGTGATATTCCACTAAAGCCTCAAGTTCTGACCTGGAGTCTTTCATCACCTGAGTTCCTGTTTGCTCACCTTCCTCTGCCCTTCCCCTTTACTCCAGCACTTGCTGCAAAGCACCAATGATTCTAATCTCAAGCCCCATAGGTGTCTGAAGTTGCTGGCTCTGCCCAGGAAGCTCATCTCCCCTATAGACATGTCAGTCCCCAGGGGGTAATTAACCTCCACCTTCTTACTCTCCAAGGATCCCACCAGAGCATCAGCCTCATTTCCTCCTCTCTCTTGGGAACTGCACTCAGGTGGCTGGTGAGTTCCCCCAGCCCATCTGCCCATCCTCCCAGCAGCACCCCTAGAGCCACAGAACCAGTCCCTCTGCCGGCTGGCTCCTCACTGCTGTACTCCATCCTCCACATCCAGGCAGTCATGTCCTCCTAAACAACTTCCTTGCTGGGTCATGCCTCTGCATTGTCTACCCATAAGAAGCTCCAGTGTGAAAAGGAGGATGACAGCTTCATCACCATTAACCTGAGTCCCTGAGGTAGTTCCCTCACTTTCTGCACCTGCACCTGCACCTGCAGGTCTCTTGGGCATTCTGAAACGCAAGGCTGGGGCAGTAGTTGGAAGACAAGTTCCTCAACTCCATATTCCTGCTCCTTTCATCTACCTTGGCTAGAGTGCCCCTTTCTCTCTGCTGCTGGGGAAAGGTCAGGACTCACACATGTGAGAATGGGTGGCAGCAACACGGGACAGTCCATGGTGACTCTCAGTCTGCTCCTCCGTGAAGACCAAGAACAGCACAGATATGGTGAGCAGACACTGCATGGAGACCAGCAAGGTCTTGCTGTGCAGTTCAGGATACCCTTGAGCTCACTATTCCTGAAGGTCAAGCCCTGTGACAAGTCTGTGCTCTGCTTTGGAAGAAAGCTCCAGTCACCCGGAGCCGTTGGGTCTGAGAATTGAGCTAGTGGAGATTCTAGCACAATTCACACAACAGTAAATATCTTTTGGGGCCAGAGAAGTAATGAAGGTGGGTTACAGCCAGTCCTCAAAGCAGGGGCACTACCAGGCTTTCCCATGTAGTTGGTCAACTGTACAGACAACTGGTCAGAAGGCATCAAGGATCAATTTCCATCCCCTCCCACCCAGAGGCCAGAGGCTGTGCCTGCCCTGCCCCACCTCAACCCCCACAAGGCAAGTAGCTAAATTCAGATTTGGCAGACAAGGATAGGAGAGATCCTCCTTCAGCAGAGATTAGGAGGTCTCTGGGCTCCTGACGGGGACCCAGCCCTCTACAGATCATGCCTACAGCCTTGGAGTGGATTAACCTGGTCATTCATTCAGCCAATATTTACTGGGCACCTACTTTGTGCCAGGCACTGCTTCAGGTGCTAAGGTTCCAGCAGGGAAAAAAAGATCACTCCACCCTTCTTACAACTACATCTCAGGGGTGAGACAGACCATAAACAAGATAAAATATGTGGTATGCTAAATAATGATGTCATAAGGAACAAGACTGAGTGAGAAAAGGGGGAAAAATAAAAGCTAAGTGGCCAGAGAGGCCTCGCTGGGCAGTGCTCTCGCTCAAATGCCACCCTTCCTATGCTGATGCCCGAGCTTCAGGAGTCCAGAGCATCCTTTTCTGCCTTCCCATTCCAGACTCTCCTTCCAGTGTCATTTTTCTTGGTCTGTTTTATTTCTTCTTTTTTGAAGCAGTCTCTTGCTAGGTAGCCCAGAATGGCTTCAAACTTACATAAGCCTCCTGCCTCATCCTCCCAAGCAAAAGGATTAGTCATGTGCTGCCAGGCCCGGTCTCTCTGTCTCTCTCTCTCTCTGTATATTGAGTGGTCAACTCTTTCCTAGAGGGCGGAGTGTCTCAGTGGGCCTCGCAGGGATACACCATTCGTAAGTTACTGCTGTCCCTTGCCTATTCCAGCTTTACTGCTACTTTCCTGAAACTTTGGAACTCTGTCATCCTAGATCCCAGCTTCCTGATCCCAGGGCAGAAGGGCGCATGGTGCAAGAAAAGAGGAAATGACTCTCATTGCCCTCCCCCGTCACCATGGAAACCCAGCTTCCCACTCCCCTCCCCACCCTGCAGCTTGGCAGGCATGTATTGCTGGGCAGGTACTCAGGTCCCAATGTTTCTCAAGACAGGAAAGTCATCGGGTGACTAATGCAAAATCTATTTACACTCGATTATCTCCTTCCTGTTCAGTAGGTAAGTCATTCTGGTAAATTACAGACCAGCAGGGAACTCTGCACTGCCCATGACAAAGCCTTCTGTCTGCCAGGCTGGAGAAGTCAAGGTCACATCACAACAAAGCCTAGGATCCCCAGGTTAAAGTCAGGAGGCCCGCTCTGCAGCTGGCTCCTGTGAGGCAGTGGCTAGTGTGCAGCTTCGTCTTGGCATCCTCCAGCCAGGGCAGTGCTGTGGTAACCAAGACAGTCATGAGAGCATGGGGCAGGAAGAGGGGAAGAGGTAGCAAAGACAGAGGGATGAGAAAGGGCCAGCTGGCCCTTTCTTGTGGGGGAGTTGAGCTATCTACAGGGCAGGGCCAGCTGGGTGTATGGAAGCTCCTGTAGTGGACCCTGGCACTATGGAGTAGGGACGTTTGCACCCCAGTTCCCAGGAGACTAGCACTGTTTTGACCAGGACAGAGGAGATAGAACACATAGAAATAGGGGAAAGCCTCTTTGGTACCCAGCTTAGACCTCTTTGACTGAGCACTGGATGATTTGCAGAGGATTTTGTCCAGAATTGGATAGAAGCACAAGGCAGAGCCTACAGAGCTGCCAGTCCTGAAAGCACAAGGCCATGTGCATGCTGGGGAGCAGGGCAGCACTTCTGCACCAGGAGCCAGGATGCAGAAGTCCTGTGGGGTGGGTGGGGCAGAGAACAGTCTTAGGAAGGGTGGCAGCCAGGGAAGTACAATGTGGGTGCATAGGCAGCTTACTCCAGAGCTTACAAAGTCACCCCACAATCGTTATTTCCCCTGGATCCTCATGACTCCCTGTGAAAAAAGCACAAGCTGATTTAACAGGTGAAGGAGCTAAGGCCCAGGAAGAGAAGCAACCTACGCAGTGTCATACAGCAAGTCAGGGGCAGAACTCCGAACTGGAAAACAATTATCTCAACAAGTGCACTGTCACAAGCAGAGGCCACTCCACAGAATAACAATACATGAAAGGATATCTGTTCTTGGCTGCGGACTGGCTTTATCAGGACAGTGTCCCCTCTCAGGGGACAATGTCCCAGCACATAGGGTAACAAGGGCAGAAAGCAACCATCAGCAAGGAAGACGACCATGTCACAGCAGCAGGGCTCCGTGTGAAGTGACTTTCTCTTAATTTCTTCTTATTATGCTATAAAGTTGATTTAATAATAAAAACATGCTAAGGACTTTTTAATGTGTAATTGCTTACATATTAAAAATTATGTGAAAATGCTTTCAATTAATGCTTAAGTGACTCATCTTGTGCGATGACACTTTGAATAATTCTATAAAGGACGCTGAAGGAAGGGTTAGTCACACCTAAGAAGGGGCTTCAGCAACTGTAGACTGCCCAGTTACTTTCTCAGCCCCTCCATGGGATGGCTGTGTGTTTTAGCTTACTTCACCTTCTCAAAACTCAGTGTTCTCCAAAATGGCAGGAAAGCACCTGCATCTCACAGGTTCATCATGAGGATTAAGTGAGACAGCCCTTGAAGCACTGCCTCGCAGGCAGGGAACCACAAAAGCCAACAACCAGCATCTACACTGCCATCTCTGAGATGTCCTTGGGCCCATAGCCTAGAGACAAGGATCTCCATGCTTTGGGCTGACACAGGCTTGGTGACACCCATAGATCTCTATATGTTCTTGCCCCAGGTCCTTAGTGCAGTATGGAATACTAAACCTCTTATCTATTGTCTTTCCTCTGAGCAAGAAGGATGAAGCACCTCCAGCCTTTGCTCAGGCATCTCCAACACCTCCATCTCCAGTTCTCACTACCACCACTCCCACCCCACCCAGATTACTAAAACTGGAAGCTGCATGCCCTCGTGGCCCCTAGAGATTCACCTGCTCATCTCAGTGGCCTAGCACGGAGCACACTGGGCCATGCCCCTGCTTCCAGGATGTTTCTGGAGGGCACTGATGGTATCTGTTCAGGCTCTTGGTCCATATCCAACACAGCCTGGCCTAGAGCCCCTGTTAAGACAAACTCCACTTCAGTGGACCTGAGGTTCACCTGATCCAATATCATGCTGCATTGGCTAGGACGCAAACAGGTGAGTGGAGGACCCCATGGAGACTGGCAAGAAATGCCATATGAAGGACCAAGCAGACCCTCTGCTCTCATAATCACAACCTCAGCATGTGCGCAAAGCTAGTCTTCTGTTTAGGAGACTCATACCAGAATCGTGTGCCTTGTTTATGATAATTGCAGAAGCCAAGCAGCCTAATGCCCCAGGAACCCATCATACTATACTAGCAGGATTCCATGTCATCTGGGGACACTGAGTCTGAGAGAGAGACTCAAGGAAATGGGAAAAAATGGGCTGTGAGGTAGCCTGATCCACAGGCTCAACAGGGGGTGTGGCCTGGGGACAACAAATACATAACACTGGCGCAGGAAGGAAACCCAGGAATGCTCTGATTCTTTTGCTTTAACTTAAGCATGAGGAAATTGAGGCCTAGATAGGTACAGAAGAAGCCAAGCCCAGAATTTGAGAGGTGGTCCAAGCAAGATGGAGAGGAAACAGGACTGAACTATCAGCACAACTGAGAAAGCACCAGCCCCATCCAGATTCTCTTCCAGTTAGAGTTGGTCTCCAGTGCTCGCTCCTTCGGTAGGGTGGGTCCCTCAATGACCCATGACAATCATCAGGTGCCCAAAGTAGGTTACAGTGAATCCTGACATTCCAGCACTCAAAGTTAATATAGATCCCCAGTCACTTACAGCAACCTCCTATCAGAGACTTAACTGCCAGCCATGTCATCTCTGTGCTAGCTGCTAGAGAAATCCCTTCTCAGAATGGGCAATTCACTGCTTCATATGACACTTTATATTTAATCAATGGACTGAAAAATTATCTCAAAAATTATGATTTTTTTTCTGAGCTTCAGTTTCTCTCTCTCTCTCTCTCTCTCTCTCTCTCTCTCTCTCTCTCTCTCTGAACCAGGGATTAAACTCAGACCCTTGTGCTTGCTAGGGAAGCACTTATTCTACTGAGCCATCTCCCCGGCCCCCTGAGCTTCAGTTTCTTCACCTTCAAAAAGAATGCTTTAATCTAGTCTTTAGCTTTCCAACTGGGTTCCACAGCACCAGAAGGCTTTAAAGAAACCTCAGGAACTGCTGTTGGGGCAAGAGGAAATGGGGTAAAGGCAAGGTCCATATAGTCCATGAACCATTGGGCTCTGAGGCTCATGACCAACTGAACACCCATCTTAGAACCACAACAGAATTCCTGTGGGTGACACAGTCCCTGGAGAAGGTAAGCTGAGGTAGACAGAGAAAAGGCAAGGGAGGAGTCTCTGAGAAAACAGGCACCCTCCCCCCACCCTCCATTTCAGCCACAGCCCTGAGGATAGGCCCAGTTCATGTTCCCATACCTTATCAGGTAATCCAGGCCCAAATCTGACAGTGCTGGGGAGTCTGCAAACCTAACTGCAGTGTACTGGAGCTGGACAAGTGCTGTGTGGTCATTTAAATAGCAAGTCAGCCCCACAATTAATTACCAGGGTTGCTTTCAGATAATTACCTAACTTCTCTGTGCTTCAGTTTCTCTGTTGGTAAAAAGGGGCATCTATACTAGAAAGGATATAGGATGGTAAGGAACTAGGCAGCTGCCTCTAATGTCTTTGTTATTATCACTGACCCACCACTCCACACACAGGGAAAACCAGAGACACAGGGAAAACCAGAGACACAGAATACACTCCGTGATGGTCACACAACACTAGCAATCAAAAGCAGCAGGATGCACTACTGGCTGCTTGCTATGGGGTTTCTCCTGCGCAGGCAGAAATGGAGTCCCATGGGTTACTTGAGTGGCAAGTGGCAATCCCAGATCTGCTTGCGTCCAGCCTGGGCTCCTCATCTGGGAGTGACATCCAGGCGGAGAGGGACAGAAGATGTCACTCCGTTCGTAGAAGTCACATGCATGCATACATATAAAACATCAAATCATCTCCAAATGGATCATTCTGAAAGGTTAAATTTAATCTTTTCTGTGCCACTCCAGCTCTGAAGTTGTCCCCAGAGCCAACCTCCTATGTCTTTTGCCAATCCTCCCTACTCATGCACTTCAGTCCACTGGACCAGTAGCCCCTTCCTGAAGCACTCATGCTGACAGCTTGCCCTGCCCTTATCTACCCCACCATCAATCACTGCAGTGACAGTAGGCACAAAGGATGCCAAGTCACAGGGAGCTGCAGAAAGATGACCACAAGTAGAAAACCCTTCTTCTAATCATCTACACTCTTGTTTGTTTATTTGTTTTGGCAAAACCAGGGATTGAACTCAGGTCCCTGCGCTGACCAGGCAAGTGCTTATTCTACTGAGCTATCTCCCTGGCCCCCCATCTACACTCTTAAAAACAGAAAATGTGGTAAACTGAGTCACAGTCCCCAAACAGGAAGCAAACATGTAAAGCTATATCAGAGCTCTCTTCAGAGGAGGGTGTACAAACTGGTAAGTCCAGCAGACTGCACCATCTACCTCCACCTGTGGGGCACAGCCAACAGATTATTGTGTTTTACTCACTTGTAGAACTGGACATCTCCTCTACAGGGACATTTCCAGGGCCAGTGAGCATGTGTGCCAAAGTGCCCAGCAGGAAGCCCTGTACCAGCCTGGGCTCCAGCCTTGGGTCCTTCCTCCTGTCATTTATTTGCCTCTGAGATGCTTAGCATCCAGCACAAAATTCTACTTTCCTCTGAATCCTACCCCAAAGTCTTCCCTGCAAAACATAGCCACACTTGACATTCTGCCACTAACTCACTGTGCATCCCTGGGCAAGTCTCTTTTCCCTGGACTTAAACTGCCCATTTGTAGAATGAGGCAGTTGAGTTCAGATGACACTGAGAAGCCCTTGCTACGCTGACATTCTCATTGTACCACTGTCCCAAGGTTGGTAACTGTAACTCTTTTAAACCCTGGCCAAAGCCTGGTGAATTTGAGACTGGCTGGAATGCAGGGAGGGGCAGGGCGTCAGTTCCCTCCCACTGCCAGCCTAAGAGCTGGAGTAGCCACCAACCTCAGGGCCCTGCAGAGCCTGGACACACCTGTGTGGTAAAGATTCCACCTCTAGGCTGCTCTGCTGAGGGATTAGAAGATTGGAGTGAGTGCGAGGTTGGGCCCCTAGAGTTTGGCCTAAGTCCTTCTGATCAAGCCCTCCGTGTCTTGCTCTTTGCCAAGTGTCTAACAGCTCTAAAGGCCATGGGATTGCATTCCACGAACAGGAGGGGCAGAAGGCAGAGACCTAGAGAAAGGTACTGGACTTGCATCTGGAGCAACAGTGGCTTCCACAGCCCTAGGAACTAATGTTCAGCAAGGGGCCCAGCATATACTAGGTACTCACCACCTGTTACTCTCTTTCCCTTAATCCCTAATTCATTCAAGAGGAAGTATACAAAGATACCAACGTCAAATAAACAGTAAGAAGGCCACAGAAAGGCATTTAGCCAGAATTTCCAACCACCCACTATACTATTTCAACAGGCTCAAAAGCTATAGAAGCTTTAAGACCATTCCTAGTCACTTTCATACACTGTGGCGCTCGTGTGGCTTGTACTCCCTCCTGAGTGGGTGAGGGCAACTCCCACAGCTCCTGAGCTAGGAGGACCATGAGGGAGCTTCTGGGCCTGTGACCTTCCCACTTCCATGACAAAGCTCTGCCCAAGATAGCTGATAACTGTGTGCTCCTTAAAGACACCCAAGCCATTTCCCTGTAGGTGGCTGACATCTGGCCACAGCTTCAGGGTCCCACACAATTGCTCTGACAAAGTTCTGTCAGCCAAGCCCAACAGAAAACAGCCAGAAGAGAAAGTATGCTTCCTATACAGCTGTGCTCCTCCAGAGTTTCCAAGCTGTGGCCAGCAAAGATTTCTGGGTACATGGCAAGTCTCTTTTCCTTTCTATTAATTTGGGAATACATTTGGGTATTCCCCTTTCTACTACTCAATGAAAACAGGTGACTCAACCTGAGTTCCCCTTTTACCTTGGCTTCTAGTAAAGTTTTTATTTTATTTTGGTGTTTGAGACAGAATCTCACTATGTAGCTAAGGCTGGGCAATCCTCTTGCCTCAGCCTCCTGAGCCACCATTCCTGACTTCAAGGTCAAATTTTATGTCTTTTATGTTGTATTCTCAGTCAGAAACTTCCCTAGAATATTCCCCTTTCCATTTAGTTTTTGGTCCCTATCTTTGGTTAAATGTCCACAGTACCCTTATACCAGTACTCTGCCAAGTTTTCCTGATACAGGTAAAACGTATGGTGGTAACTGTGGGGGAGTCTTAACATAGCACTGCTGCTGCTCAACAACTACTTCCCTTGAAAGCCCACGCCTGCCTGAGGCCCTGCTCCTTCACCACCTCACTACTGACTTAGAAGCCCCTAGTGCTAGGCTTAAATGTGTCTTGTCCCCATGAAACTCCTGCTGGCTTGAGTCCTCATGTAGCAGTGGTCCAAGGCAGGACTTAGCAGACACGTTTGGGTCCTGGTGTGGTACTCTCATGAAGACTTTTGTGGGACCTCTGGATCTGTAAGGCTGGATTAGTGACCACAAAGTGTACTGTTATAAAGCAAGGCCATCCTTCTGCATGTGTCTGCTTGCCCTTCTGCTTTATTTTCCCTCTTGCTGTGTTAAGACACAACCTCAGCCCTAGCCAGATATACTAGCTCATCTTGAATGCCTCAGCCTTTAGAACCCTAAACTAAATAAACTCCTTCTCTATAAACTGCTCAGTCTCAAGCATTCTGTTACAGCAGCAAAATGAACCACAACACTGTGCCAGCTGTCCACTCACCTGTCATGATCCTCTGGGCCTCATAGGGCTCCATGTAGCCTGCACTCTCTCCCTTCCCTGCTTTGCTCTTGAGGTCATTCTTGGCATCAAAGGGATCCGAGTAGTCATCAGCTATGGTCACCTGCAGGGAGCAAGAAGGTGGATGTGAGGCCACCTTTGGTTTTTTTTTGTTTCACTTCTGGTCACAGCCAGGCTTTGTTCTATTAAACACCAATTGTGCATCAGCCGGAGGAACAGGGCGGGAAGGGAAGGAGGGGAGAGGAGACAGGAAGAAGAACTGCTCGCCCCTGCCCCCATCAGGAGTGGAATCCACACCAGCAGTGCTGACAGGAGGGCCCCTGCATCTGTGCACATGGCCAGGTTGGCTCCATGCACAGTGTGGTGAGGCCAGGGCAGCATCTGGGCCCACAGTGCAGAAGTACAACAGTGGAGGGTGCACCCCACGAGTGTGAGTTACTCAGTTTAGTGGGATAGAAACAGAGGAAATGCTAGAAACAAGAATGTGCAAGTCTGGGCGTGGTGACCCACATGCTTGTAATCCCAGCATTTAGCAGGCTTAAGCAGGACGACTGCTATGAGTTTAAGGCCAGTCTGGGCTACAAAGTGAGTTCAAGGCCAGCCTGCACTGCATAGTAAGACTCCATCTCAAAAATAAATAAATAAATAAATAAATGAAATAAAAACGGATGCGCCCGGCCTGGAAATGTTGATGTGCCCCTGGTGCTGGCTGAGGCACACAGGAGCTTGTCCAGAGATGATTACGTTCAGCGTTTCATTTTCCCCATATCTGGAACACAACCAAGCCTTGGGTCACTAGACAACAATTTGGTGAGATCAACACACTATAAAGATGACTATGGCCCCTGACAGGCCAAGTGAAAACAGAAGCAGCTCAGGGGTTGACGGATGGATGCCAGGGCAGAAAAGGCCTTGAAGCAACAGACCCGAAAGAAGACTCTTTTCTCAACACCCATGTACTAGGTCCAGAGGAGTACCAGACCTTCCTGGGGTCCTCACAGGTAGGGCAGCCAGAGCCCAGTCCAACTCTCTCCAAGAGAAGTTTCACTAGGGTCAGAGGAAGATGAGTCACCTGGGCAGGTCGGAGGGGGAGGGGACTCTAAATAAATTCTATGTTTTGCCAGAGCCTTTGAGGGAACACAGACACTTTCCTCCAATTTCTGACTCCCCAACTTTGATGAGGGCACATTCATCAAAAGCAAAGGACAGGAACACATCCAACCATGCCCCTGCCATGTACCAGCTCACCCCAGGTTCTCAGAACAAATGCCCCTTTGCCCTCTTTGATCAGGCATCTAACAAAGGGGAAGAAGCACTAAGCCTCTCTACCTTTCGGCCAGGGCCACCCAGCTCCTCTCCTAGGAAGGGGGGTGGGTTAGCATTTCCCTCCACTCTAGGGGTTGTATGAATTGTTATTTAAATTGTGGGCTTAATTAGAAACCACAGGAGCCTCCCTCTCTCCCAGCTCCTGGAATGTAAGGCATTTGTGAGGCCTGTAAACCCTGTGGAAGGGAAAATCTCCCTTTGTTTGGCTGAAGAACGGCCGCTGTAGGCAGCAGCCCTGGCAGGGGGCACAAATGACCGCCAGCTGGCAGGAATGTGATGTCCGCTGAGGGACAGCAGGCTGCAGCTCCGTCCCGGTACATTGCTGGGCTGACAGAAGTGCGGCACCCAGAGGTCCCTGCACCTCAAACAGAAAAATGCTCACTAGGGAAGACCCAAGCTTGGAGCACCCAGCATGGGATCATCAGTGGCGGCTTTTTCCTCCCACAAGGCTGTTGGACAGGCTCTGGGTCCCAGCGGGTGCTTCCAGAGGCTGACATTATAATCGCAGGCTTCCTCAAGATTCAAGGAGCTCAAATGACACTAAAACCAGGAAAGGAGGGGGTGGGAGAGCCTGGCCTGGTGGTATCTTTCATTTGATATTTCTACTCTACCATTTGCAGAACACAGTAGGGAAAAAATTATACATGTGGAGCACCACCGAACAGAATGGTTGAGATCAGGGTTCAGATTTTGAAATCAAGGGACCAGACATCCAAATGAAGAAAATCATATAGTTGAGGATATAGATGACATCTGATCTTAAAGTCTCTTGACCCAAACTTCCTCATGGTTTTCAACATGAGCATCCTCTATGTAGTCTGCAATAAGTCAGAGAAGAAGTATTTCCCAAGAAAACAAAAATGATATTGGGACATTTGCTGGGGAACAAGGGGCAGAGGATGCAGTCACCATAGTAACCTAGAAATCGGCATTCCAGCTCCCTGTAGAAGTGTTTTGTAATTTGCAAACATGGAAGCTTGCAGGACATGAACCAAATCTTTGTTTGCCCTGGGCAGGAGCTTTGAGAGGCCTGTGATTTAGCAGGTGCTATCTATATTTTCTAATTAAAATGAGGTCTGAGCTGTCGGGGGCCTCCAGCTGCCTCCCCTGCTTACTTCTATTTCAATAAGAATTTACAAATCCTAAAACCAGGAAAAGCCCCTGGTCTCTGCTGACATATGGTTCCAGTTATACCTGCTGACAGTTGAAAATCCTTCCATTAAAAAAAAAAAAAGTTCAGAATTCTGTTCATTTAAGCAGCAAATTGGAAGGTTCCTAAAATGTATATTTAATCAATTTGCTTTTCAACTTCAAAGTGAGGCTGGTGGAAGAAAGGGACTTGGAGGTTTGAGCAACCTGTAACTTGGCAAACACTACTCTCAACTATCCAACCTTATGCAAAAATCATGTCCTATTAGGGGGTAAAAATTTAATCAGGTGTTATTAGAGTTAAGTAGGCAGGCAGCCACGGTATCATGTGCAGTGTCACAGTCCCGACTGGGGCAGTGTGGCCACCGTCCAGGCTGCCTGGGCTCAACATAAACCCAGGTGGCCAGTCAGGTTAGCTTGAAGGCTGCCTTGGAGTTTCTGCAGATGTGGGCCTGGAATCCTGTTGAGGTTGCTTTTACTTGGCCCCAGTTAGTGGCCAAGTCCTATAAATCTAACTCAACCAAGAGGTAGCCAGCCAGGACTTCTCTGCAAGCCAGGTCACCTGGGTACATAAGAAACTTTGCTTGGACTTTTACCTAGATTGCAAAGACTTATTCTTTGCCATAGGTGGACTGGATTCCCAGAGGATAGCTACTTGCAGCCACAGTGGGGAGAGGCAGGGCTGACTCAGTGGCATCTTCCTGTGAAGGATTATAAATCCCAGGCAAGCAACTTTCTTGTTTTCAAACAAAACTATCAAGCCCAATGTCCCCAAAGGTCTTTCATGGGCTCAAGAAGCAGTAAGGTTGGCGATCTTGGAGAGACCAACTCTAAGTTCCCCTTGTTTTACACATGGCCTCCTATACCCAGAGGGATAGGGCCTTGTCACCACTGCCCAGCCAGCCAGCAGAACAGCCTCAGGGCCAACCTCCTGACTCCCACACTGGGAATCTAGAATGCCATGTCCACTGCCATAGCTCTCTGGGCTGACTGCAATGCCTTCTTTCTATCTTGTACACAATTGTTGGGTGAAATCTGGTCCCTTCCAGCAGTATGAACCCTGGTTGTTTTCATGTGAGGGATTAGCTGTGTGATAGGAAGTAGCCTTCCTGTTCACCCCCAAAGGGAAGTGCTAAAGGAAGGTGGGTGTTGCCATTTGGCCAGGTTTCCATTTAGCCTGGTTAGAGTTTCAGTTGCTTTTGTGAGATACAGTAGCTGCCACCTGCACAGAGATCTGGGGCTGCTCCAAGGCTTGCAGTAGCCATATACTTGGGTAGAGCCACTTTGAAGGGTAACTTTTGGCAAATAGCATTAAAGCCCCCAAATTCATGTATTCTGACCTAGCAATATTTTAGTATTTATCCCCAAATATGCACAAAGATGCTCACTGAATCGAGAAATAATGGAAAATTGCGACACCATCACTATATCCATCAATAGGGGAACTGCTTAATGAAGCATTCAGCTCCATTCTATGGAGTATTATGCAACAAGTTAAAAAATGTGCTAACCACATGTGTTGGCATAGTTCTCCAGGATGCTACTTTGAATAGAAACAAAGTAATTATGGGGTGATAAATACAACATCACACCTACTTATGAAAAGTAAAACAAAAACCTGTATCTATTAATTTGAACAAAAGGTCTGGGGAGAAGCACACCTCAAACTATTTCCTCCCTCTGGGAGGAGAGAAGGACTGGGGTTGGGGGGGATTCAAAGGAGGTTTGTCAGTTCTGAAATGTCCAAAAAATATGCAAAGAAGGAGAATCCATTCATGTATTAACTGCAAAACTACACATGTTGAAAAGCACTCCTCCTCCATAGGCTATTTTTGGTACAGCAGACAGACTATTCCTAAACTTGCCTGAAGAAGGGAATGGCCTGGAAAGCTTGTTAAGACAACAGATTCCTGGCCCCCATAATCTGTGTATTTAACTAGAAACCCAGGTGATTTTTATCACCTATTCTGTTTGAGAAACGGAAGGCTAGTGCCAACCCTTCCCCCAACTGTCTGAAGGCAAGCATCCAGACATTACTCTGGAATTTCACTTTTCCCAGCTACTTCACAGACCTGCTCATTAAAGTCAAACAAGCTAAAAGTCAAGCAAGAAGTCTCCTTTACTTCAGCTCTCTGGCCTTCTCCCCGGGGCTCAATAGGCATGAGAGTCGCCCAACACACCTTCATCTTCTCCAGGATCTCTCAGGTATGGATGGAAGGACACGCTTCTATGCAAATTCTGAAACTGGCTCTGGATTAAGTAACATGGTCTCTGCAGGCAGAGGGTAGAGAGGAGCAGGAGGTCAACAGGGATCCCAACAAAGATCTGGGGAACCATAAGGCTCCAGCCATTTTGGACTATATCCACCTGACTTTCAGGAAACCCTCCAGGAAGGACTCCCAGCTCCTCAGAGGCAGTGGTAATGCAAGAGAAGCCACTGCAGAATGGCAGAGGAGGTCCCTGCTAACAAGGCGACCTTAATCCTGTTAATAAAGAAGGGCCAGAGAGAATAGCTGCCACCTCCCAGAAACAACTGACCCACACTGTCCCCCCCACTACCTACCATGAGCCACAGTCACCTCATGCACGGTACAACGCTGCCTATGGAAACTGGCCACCCTGGGAATCAGCCACAGGTTCTCTGGGCAGGGGGTAGCGATACTGCTTTCTTCTTTCTGGGATTGAAGAGGTGGCACCCTATGAGGCTCTAGATTCTTGCCAAGCCCCTCACTTTGTGTTTTAAAGAAAAAAAGTGTATACAAACACACCTGAGGACATCCTCAGTGGTTCCAGTCATACCATGTTCTCACTGACTCATCACTAAGATTGCATTAGTTTCCCTAGCAGTTTTGAGACCATGGGTCTCTCTGGAAATCTGATCATGGAGGAGTTAGTGGTTCCATCATATATATCCACATCTACAAAGTTTTAGACATAGTACAGGCAGGTCATAATCCCCAGGTTCACTTAAAACCAAACTTCCTCATATTAGAGCCATTTTCACCCTATAAGACTTCCTTTGCCTTTATGAAGCAGCAGGTAGGTGTACAACCAAGAGGTGCTAACTGCACTGTAATTCATCATACACTGTTCACTTGACTAGGAATACAAAGTGGTATGGGACAGGACTGCCATTCAGCTGGGGATGATGGAAAACACTTGAAAATAATGATCTAGATTGAAGATAACATTATGCAAAGTGCTAACAATTGTTACTGCTCTACAATCTTGGTTTGCAATTTTGTACCATTATTTTCATTATTTTATCCCATTAAAATAAGTTTCTTCAAAAAAATTAAAAATATTGTAAAAGAAAAAAATAATAATGATCTAGAGCTCTTTATCTTGACCTATCAGCTTGAAATCTAGGGACTCGTATTCTCGTGCTCACTCGGGGGGGTCAAGAAGCATCCTTGAAGATGAACGAATGATGTGACTGCTGCAGCCAAAAGGCTCCATGAATGTGCCCATTTGAGAGGTGAACAGACTTAGAATCCAGTCTTCCTTTGGGACCCATGGTGACACAGGCCCTACATGGTGACATGATGCCTACAGGATGAAGGCTCCATGCCAACAGAGATATGGCATTAAACAAATAGAGACTTGGGGGTCTGGAGAGGGCCTCCAATAGCCAGGAGGCTGCTGGGGAAGAGGTAATGAACAGATATTCTGTGCATACGCAGAGCTGTACAGAGGCCAGCTGGGCACCACAGGAAGGACCCCTGATAGCCAATGAAGAGACAAGGTACCTGAGAATAGGAACTCTTGCTACTTGGGCTGTCTAAGCAGAGGTCTAGGAATCTTGCTTTGAGTGGCAAGTTGGCTAACTAGATACCTCACCTGCCCCCTCAAGTTTTCTCAGTGCTACTTGAGCATAGAGCTCAGCCTCGACCTGGACACAAGAAGAAGTCCAGCCTGGAGGACTGTCTATGTGGGTGGCAGAATCCTCACTGTAGCCAGGCAGGGCTACAGCAGCTGCAGGGGGCTGTGCAGATTACAGGACATGATACAGCTGAGCAGGGGATGGTCCTAACAAGCAGCGCTGCTACAATTACTCTGGATAATGCTGGGCACCCTGCTTTGTCTCTGAGCCTTGGCATTTCACCTGTGAGGGAGGCAAATTAGTCTACTTCTCATCTTCATGTGGATGTTGTGAGAAGCAAATTATGAGACGCTTGAGAGACATGCCAGTAGTATATGGAGAACAGGCTGTATCCTGATTACAAAGCTGGGGCATCTTGCTGGGTGCCCAGAACCCACTAACAGCTATGCATAAGCACCTTAATTAAGGCAGGGACTCTGGCCATAAAAAGCTGGAAATCTAATGGGAAATGTAAGACAAAGATGTAAGAAAAAAAAAAAAACCCTACCAGCGCCCCAGTGGTCACAGAGGAAATGACTATAATCAAGCATGACAACAGCTGTCATAGTTCTCATCCCCAAAGGAGGATGTTTGTGAATGATCTTTCTCCCCTCTTATGCTTTCATGAACCTCCTAGCTGGAGAGGAACCTGGCAATTGGCAGTGAAAATAACAGGATCCTCAAAGACAGCCTGTCTGTCCACTGGCAGACAGCAGTGTGGTCCTACAGCCAGTATCCCAGGCTCAGAGGGGTCCCACAGACCTGGGATAACACATCGGACATGCAAGCAAGTGTCCCTGCTTGCTTCAGTCTCCTGAGCTTTGGCCAGCATAGACCAACTCCCCTTACAGGCATGACAATAAATCATTTCTGACATGGTAAGGAAATTAATTTGGAGATTAATTAGCTGCATTTACACACTCAGCCACAGCTCCTAGCAATGAGAGAGGATGGAGGGCTTTCTTCCACCTAGGGTCTGACTCAGCCCTACAGAGTTTCTTTCAAACCTTGAGTCCCTTTTCCCCCAGCAAGCAAGTTCCTCTCAAGTGCTCTAACAGCACTCCCCTAGCAGTAGGGTGCTTAGAACTTGGGGATTATTACCCTGGACTCTCATTGCTAATAAAGCAGTCTTCCCTGTGTTGAGCTGAGCTCTGCCTCTCAGCTGTCACCATCCATAACTTTGCCGGGACTTCCCTTCAGTGTGTTACTGTAAATGCTCCTTACAGATCTGCCAAGTACCTGCTCTACATCAAGAGGTAAGAGAAGCTTAAAGCTGCCACCACTGCTCTTTCCAGTCCTGCCCCTCCCATGGCCACAGCTGTGAGCCCAGACACCCGCAGGCCCCAACTTGTCAGGAAGAAGTACATTCCAAATCGCAGCTTGTCAGCTCTTGGCCCTGCTCACCACTCCCTAGCCCACTTCTTCACTTTAGCCCCCCTGAAGTAGGCTATAGGGCTGCAGGAGGCCAGCCCAGCCCTTTCTACCACAGAAGCTCTTAGTCAAGTGGCAGGGATGGGCTTGTCGGCATCTCTCAAGCAGTGGGAGGTTCTATCTTGAATTCAGAAATAGCTCAGTCCCAGAATTTTTCAACTGCTTTCAGTGAAGGCCTATAGGCAGAGAATCTAGTGCCTCTCTCCTGAGGACAAAATGCCCAGCAGTCTAACTACTGGAAGGCCCCTGAGAGGTGGTCTAGCCTGCTGGGCCTCAAACCGGTTGTGCACAGGATTTGTTTAAAGGAAATCTTACACAGAACCCTAGCATGTCCTAGTGAGTAGAAAGAGCCAGTGCTCAGAGTTTGGAAACTCTCAAGAAGGGGTGTGTGTGTGTGTGTGTGTGTGTGTGTGTGTGGTGTGTGTTAAACTTAGCCAGATTAATGCCAGAAACAGGAAACCAAACCAGGTTTCTTCAGACCCAGGTTCACATTGTTTTTACAGCAATCTCTCTCTCTTTTTTTTTTTTTTCTTAAAATTACCCTTAAAACTTTCAGGGAAATCTACAACTGCTGCCCATCCTAGCACTTCCTGCCAGAAGCACCATTACTGCAAGCAGCTCTCTACAGGTGGGGACCTCAGGCATTTCCCTTGTTCTCCCCTGCTATTCTCATCACTGTGTGCAGTCTCGTCTCAAGTCTTCAGACCTTTCTTCCAGGAGTCCGGGCAGGAGAACACATGCTCCTCCAGGAGTGTGGGGCCACTGCCGAGAAAATGCTGAGAAGCCTTGGTCCAGAAAAGCAAGAGCAGGGTCTCCACTATCTGCAGGGCTGTGATGGAAGAGTGCTACAATAGTCAGGACAAAGGACACAGGTGCTAGGTAGTTCTAGAGGGCTGAGGACTATTGTATCTTACCAAGGTTACCTGGACACCACATCAGCAATTAGCCAACAGAGGCTTCCAAGTAGATGGCAACACAAATGGACTCCCAACAAATCCCCAGCAAGAGACAGAAGTCACCTACGTATTTTATAGCTTGTTTGCTTCCAAAATGGGGCTCAGACTCCTTGATTCAAGGCATTTTCCCATCCATAACAGGCATGACCTGTGGTTCCCTTCCTGAGGAAAGATCAGGAATGCCCGTGGGCTTTCCCACAGAAGAGAAGGCCCCACACAGTAAGAATGACTCCCAGTGTGCTCACAGGAAAAGTATGTACAGCAAAACAGGCCTCTCTTATGGCAGAAAGACCTTTAGAGGGCAGGCATCTCTGCTCCTCCAGGACCAAGAGTAAGCAGTCACTGCACAGAGCCTGTCCCTCCACCTCCCAGCAAAGATTTCTGTGCTGGGGCTGTGATGACAGGAGAAGAGTCTGTGGGGCCTGACGCAGCCCACAGGCACACATGCATTTTGATAAGCTCGGCAGAGGCAGCACAGCGTGTACTAAGTGAAGGGTCATTTCTCTCTGAATGGAGCCTATTAGGATGATTCATGCACATCTCCTACTTGGAGCTGCAAAGCAGGCCAGGGTATTGTTAGGCTGAAGCAGCTCTAAACAGCCACCCTCCCCCAGTAGTCGCTTTCATTTTACTGAGGACATGTAGCACTGGCCACAACTACTATCACTGGACTTGAGGGTTCCCAATTATGTTCAGCTTAATACCAGATGCTCAATAAATGCTAATTTACTTTTTCAAATGTTTTCTTCTGTCCTCTTGTAGGTAGGTCTCAACAAACTCTCATATGCGATAAGAGGTTTGAGAAATTGTCCATGTGCTCAGGACACTTTCTTCAGGACACATGACCCTTTTTAATGGACAGAAAAGTTACTGTGGGTGGAGGTCTGCAGTGCTGCACACGTCTGCAGTGGCAGAGGCTGCCACTCAGTCCTGCTCACTGTGTATCTAACATGCCAGGCAACAACCACGGCTAATCTCTAGAGCTCCTAGCCCCTAGGGAAGGCACAGCATCAATCAGCTCACCTCCCTAGGAAAGGCTGGCATGTTTAAGGGTAGGTACAATTCAGCCACATGTGCCAGGCAGAAAACCCCTACTCACAGCAGTCTGGAACCACCCCAGAAGGGTGGGTCTGATGGGTGTTTCCTTGTCACCACAGCAGAGCACCTGGTAAGCAGCAGGACCCCAGGGAAGTGCCAGGAGATAGGGCAGGGTAGGGCAAGGGTTCCAGGATGGCATCAGATTCTGGGTTCTGAGCTTTGGTGTCCAGGTTTCTCCCCAGCCATGTGTCTTGGACATGTGTTTTACCTTTTCTCAGCCTGATCCTTCTCATTTTCCTTGGAAAACATCTTCCTTCTGTGGTGTGGAGGAACCAAAGCACAACACAATACCCAGTTTTATCTACTTATATGGGCAATGGCACAGGAGTATCAGAAAACACCTTCCCTACAGGCCACAGACCTTAGTCTGAGCTCCCCAGTCAGACCCTGAAGCAAGGACTCACATGCAAGTGGTTTATTTGGGAAGAGATATTTACAAAAATCTGAGGAGCTTGAGCTGGGATGGCAAGCAGGAAAGCTGGGCTGCTAAGCCAGCTACTAAGGTGGGTAACTAAAATTTAATTTGATAGGAAACTAAACACAACCCATGACCTTCTGAGGATGAGAGATATGGGAGCCAGATACCCACTTCTAGAGCTACAGGTAAAGACCAGTCACACATGTGTGGGCACAATGGCAGGCTGTCCTGTTCCCAGGTTCTAGAAAAGGCCTTCAGGCATGGAGATGTGGATGCGAGCCAGGCCGAGATAGCCAGATTAGTGAGGTCTGAGCAACTTGGGGCTCCAACAGCACATGCTGTCTGGCAAGAAGAGCCTCTTGGAGAGGGACTGAGGACAGCAAGGGCCCTTCTGGTAGGTTCACCCCTGTGGAAGCAGCTTGGGCCCTACCTTGAACCCATCCCTGCTCTCCTGAGTTTCTGTTTTCCCACTGTGAAACCAGGAGACCAATCTTCTCTCCCCATTTCCCTCTGGCACTCTGAACACATCATGGTTTTACAGATGTGATGGAGACTGCACAGAATCAGAGTCAGGTATCCGCAGATGCCACTCTCCCCAGATTCCTCCCTTGTGAGGCAGCCTCCCCCCTCAAAGCTTACATGTTACTTCTCTTGGGCCAAGGGCCACTGTCCCTGAGATCAAGCAGACACACCCAGGAGGAAACACTTGGATAAAATCAAATGGAGGGGGCTGGGGAAATAGCTCAGCGGTCTAAGGGCCTGCCCGGCAAGCACAAGGACCTGAGTTTGATCCCTGGTACTGCATGCCATGCTGGCCTTGGAACCCCGGGTGTGCTGTGTTGGCCCTGGAACAGGGTATGGTGGTGCATGCCTGTAATCCCAGCACTAGGGAGGCTGTGACAGCAGGATCACTACAAGTCTGAACTGCATAGTGAGACCCTATATCAAATAAATTAATAAAAAACCAAAGAAGTCAAATAGAGGGGCCAGGCATGGTGGCACATGTCTGTAATCCTAGCACTTGAGAGGCTAAGGTAGGAAGATTGTTGTGAATTCAAGATCAACCTGGGCTACAAAGTGAACTCAAGGCCAGCCTGAAAAGTATAGGAAGACCCTGTCTCAAAAAGACAAAAACAAAACAAAACAAAAAAGAAGAAGAAGAAGAAGAAGAAGAAGAAGAAGAAGAAGAAGAAGAAGAAGAAG